>PVKZ01001650.1:0-192500 GCA_004027375.1 Macroglossus sobrinus | reverse complement strand
GTCTGGAGAGAAGTCACGACCTTGGTAAGGTCACATTTCTATTCCAAGTGCCAGAGCCAGGATCAGAACCAGAGACTCTTTGACCCGGAAAGGGGAGGGTGGCTCCGCAAACCACGACTGCCTGCAGGTTCTCTGACAGCCCACCGCACATCAGATCATCAGCGGTCACCTTGGAGGCGGAGACAGGGCTGGCACAAGGACGGGTGATTTCACTAAGTATGTGTGTGTCCTGATCAGGGAAGAAATGCTCAGGGGTGTGATTCGAAGATGTGGTGGACTCTGCGTGCGTGAGGGAGGGAGAGGAAACATTTAGCATCTTCCAGACACCATGCCAGTGGCCGCATGGCTCATTCATTTATACAGTCCTCACAACAGCTCCCTGAAGTGGCGCTGTCATTACTCCTCCTTTTTAAATGAGGGGCTGAGGATCAGGGGAAGCACAAAAGAGAACAAGGGCAGGAACATGTCAGAGACGTTTCATTCATGCTTGAGCTTTAGGGGTCGAGGGTGCAGTGAGTTTAGACACAGGTTATGTAGCAGCTGGAAGAAAGAGAACAAGAGGACAGGGTGGGACAGCAGCCTCAGGCCATTTAGGTCGAGAACTGCCTGGGCCCAGGCCAGATGGTGAATGGGCAGTCAGCACGTACGCCCAGAAGGGCGAAGCTGAGCAGGGGGCAAGGGGAAGGTGCACAAGGCAAAGTTGTCTAAGGCCCAGCTCCATTGTAAAGGTTGCAATATGGACTCAAAACCCACAGAAGCAAGCCCTCGAGGTCAACAGAATTTAGCCACTGAGACAAAATTAGGCAGAGGAGGTAACACGCCAACCAGCTAAGATGGGCCCACAAAAAAAGGAGCCACACACTGAGATCAGGAGTCGAGACAGTTCTGGAACTGGAAGGAGTACGTGCTGCTCCTGTAACTCCCATTACGCTGAGTTCCCACCCTGCCCCCAGGGAGGGAAAGCATTGCAGAAATGCCCAAGGTCACAGATCCCTAGTACACTTGTACTCGTGCCACATCAGTGGGCAGACAGCAGGTGCTGGGTGATTTGGTGCTGAGCTCTGGGCTCACAATGTCACCCCTGTACAGAAATAGAAAAAAGGCACTAGCCAGTGGCTTTGACTTAAGGAAGATGTGTAGATGGGGGTGGGCGCCGGTAGACAGGGGCCAGGGGAGAGGGGCAAGGCAGGAGTCAGTAGGAATGGAGCTCTGCATCACGTGACCCTCATTTCCAGCCGGAGCTAGCCAGTACATCCCGCACCTCTAACTACTCAGAAAACTCAACACCCTTGTGTTTCCATCGGAAGTCTGGGGTCCCAGCACATGTCCAATCCCTCCCAACAACTCGTGGGGATAAAGAGCCACCTCATGGACTACTGTGAAATTAATTGAGATAATTTATACAAAACTCTTAGTATGATACCCAGAATACACAGTTGCTATAATATTTAATAATAATATAAAAAAAATAAACTTAAAAACTGAAATTAGAAGTCCACTGAGTTAAATCTGGATTCCTAATTTTCATCACCCACGCACCGCCACACCCGTGAGGGTTCAGGGCACCTTCAGTGTGTGTGTTCACTGCTGGCAACCAATGGCCTCTAGGAGGTTAGGTAGAAAAGGGGGAGGAAAGGTGAAATCAGGCAAGGCCAGGAGGTGGAGGGTAGGGGGAGAAAAGCTGCTTCTCAGAAGTCAGCTCATTCCCAAAGGGAGCCAGAGCAAGAAGCAACCCTAAAGATCATTTCATCAAACACTTACTCATAGATAGGAAAGCAAGACTTGGGGAGGAGTGATATGTGGCCCACAGTCTCACCACAAGTGGCAGAGCTGGGGCTACATCCTGCACTCAAGATGCTCTAACTTCTCTTTCCAAGAGGACCCATGGATTTATAGAAAAAGAAAGAAAGAGCCAATACTTCTCAACTTTCACAGCACCAAAATAGAGATTTATCCATCCCCGGAGTTGCAAAAGTCTAGACTTTTCTTTTGCAAGCACCCTGTTTGGCTGGAGGAGAGGGGGTGGCTTGAAAGCAGAGAAGGCAGTTGGCTTTCTGGGGGCATCCGAGAGAAGCAGAGGGCAGGCCAAGGTGAAGCCCGAAGCCCCAGACCTAGAGGGAGGGAGGCGGTCCAGGCAGAGCTGAGGCCAAGGGGCACCCCAGCGCAAAAGCCTCAGATCCCTCCTTGCTTCGTCTCCCAGAAGGCAGGTCAGCCTAAGGAAGGGAATCAGAGGTCTCCCTGAAATCTTTAGACAGGGCTCAGTGGCACAAGACTTGAGAGTGTGTGGTAAAGTGCAGCTAAAATCATCCTGCTGCCCAGAAAAGGTCAATACTGCCAGGTCCCTGATGCTTGTGGAGTAATCTGGGTCCACAGGGAGGACACGCCTGATGCTGGCCATCTTATCCAACACTGTCGGACGGGCTTTCCCATATCCAAGTGAGCGGCATGCAGAAACCACAGCCACCTCTGCTCTCAGCACACCTAAGCCGTGACCCAGTACAACCTGTGATTAAAAGTTGCCAAGAGAACACTGGGAACTGTGAGCCTCAGAGGCAGTATCAGGTACATTACCAAGGTCCTGAGGACAAGGACGGGCTGTAAAGAGGAAACCACAGACAGCCCAAGTCTCCTTCATACCCATCGATCTCTCTCACTCCTTGCTCTCTCCGTCTCCCTTTTTCCTCCTAAAGGCTGTGCAGGGCAAACCACCCCCTCTTCCTCTGTCTAAACCTGTGTTTTGAGAGTAGAAAAATTCCTCTGTCTAAACATGTGTTTTGAGAGTAGAAAAATGATCCAATGAAATAGGCAGCTGGGAAACAAGAAAACACTGAGAGATTTCAACCTCGGTGAACACGAGGAGCAAAGAAAGACCCCAACTTTGTTGAAGAGAAAAGAAAACTAACGTTCCTACTAAAAAGCTCCAGAGGCAATGGAGGGAAAAAAATCACAAGTTCTGAACAAATCTTTGCCTGCATAAGCGATGTTAATTAACGGAGCTTGAAGGGTTCCCATTCCTGGATTGTTTTCTTAATTATCAACTGAGTCTCTGAACCTCCTGAGAACCTCAAGTCACTTCCTTGTTTATTTAACCGATCTCTGTCCTTTAACAACAGTTGGAATGTTTTTCCCTTTGCCTGGGGTGATAAAACATATGGCCCAAGGAGACAGAGAAATAAATAAGATGGCTCTTCAGACAGCATAACTGCAAAACACAGAAAGTAGACTTGAGCTTACAATCACGTATTCTACGAGCTCTGTCCACACCCACAGCCCAATGCTGGCTAAAGAGATGGTGGCGACAGAGTGACCGGGGCACTACTCAGTTCATCTCACGGCAACACACAGCCCGGTGCACACATCCCAGCTCCTGCGCTCTGCCACCCTTGACTTTGTGCACCAAAGATGGCACGTTAGAGTCTACGTATAAAGGATCAATATTTAACTGTCTGTCTATCCCTAAGACTTGAAAAACTACCCTGCCCATGCCCAAGGGCTGGAAAAACACTCCAGCTTTACGGCGCAGAAGAGAGAAAAGAGCAATTCAGCTAACCCTGAGCACTTTTCTCTTGCCCAGCCTTATACTTTTCCTGCAAACTCCTCCCCCAACCCCCACACAACCACCACAGTGCATGGGGCTGGGCCTACACCAAGTATATCCTAAGTATTCAGTGAATTCTGGCAGGCTCACCCACCCCACCCACCCCACCTGCCTCCAGCCCAGGAGGTCATGGCGCTGCGGCCTACCTCGCCATACTGGGTGCAGTAGGTCTCAGGCCTGGTCAGCCCACAGGTGGATGAAGCTCGGAGAAACCGGGTCCTCCCAATGAGCAGGTCTCCGACAGGCGGATAGCAGGCCCCACGGGAACAGGCTTGCTGGGCACGCAGGAGGCTGGGCAAGACTGAAATCACAGGGGTGCTGGGGTTCAGCCCGGAGAGAAGAGGGTCCAGCTGGCCGCCCGGCATCCCCAAGGGAAGCAGACAGCGACAAGATGAGACCCTCTCTTTCGCTCCTGCTCCGGCTCCCTGGTGGTGGTCATGATGGCAATCCTGGGGCTTTTAGGTAAAAAAAGCTGATTTCATATTCTGTAGCTCCCAAGTTAAAAAAAAAAAAAAAGCAAGGAGGAGTGAAACACTGGCAACCAAACACCTGAGATGTGGGGCATCGTACGTGGCGTTTAGAATCACGCTTCAGGCACACGCGTGGCCGCCAGGACACGGCCCACAACGCCCCTCACCTGCGGCGTGGCCTCTGTCACAGCCCAGAGGAGGGCTGGCCACGGCCATCCAGGAAACACTGGGAGAGCCCTGCACTCTGCTCCTCGGTCAGCGGAGTCGACCCGCCTGCACTGTGTGAGTGCCCCGCCACCACGCGCTGGGATGCCACCGCTCGAGCCCCGGTGGCCCCGAAGCCGCACGGAGATGGTGGAGGAAACCGCGCAGGGCGCTCGGGGGCTGCAGATCACTCCCAGGTAGGACGAGGATACTCGGGAGCCTCCAAAGAGGGACAGAAAGTCACCTGAGGACTACAGGTGACAGGTGATGCTCGCACTTTGGTTAACGGTCCCCGACCCGTAGCTTTCGGCTTCCTGCCATACAACAGGGCGTGGAAGGATGGGAAGGGACACTCACCAAAGCACAGGAGGAGGAGCGGCCTCATCTTCAGCCAATGGGGTGATCCCCAGAGAGGACCTCACCTGCAACGGAGCAAAGCAGCCTGGGTAAAATGGTGCCAACCCTAGGGCACACTAGCCCCTTTTCCACTTCTAGACTCATGTTTTTTCAGAAGACTTTACCTAGGGACTTGACCTAGGACACCCGTGAGCAGTAGGTGCATCTGTAGCCAAAACTTGGAAAATGCCAGGGCCTTGGACTCCTATCCCAACTGGCACGTGATTCACAGGCGCCCTGGGAAATGCCATCCCCTCCCAGACTTCAGCTTCCTCCTCTGAAATGGCAGGGAGGATGATAGATCAGCCGGCCCTGCCCCACGAAGCCATAAAGACAACCTGGGGAGCAGGAAACGGCTGGCTCTCTGCAGGGGAGGGACTGCAGAGAGGTCTGAGACCTGCTGCTGCCCAAGAAAGAGGCCTGGCCTTTCTCAGGGCCCGGCCCGGCCTACAGGCCCAACGCTGAGTGGATCAAAGTGGCCGAGGGTCTGGAGGCGAGCCTTCTTCTGCCATGGGCACAATCTCCAGTACCACTAAGGGCCACCGGCTGTGGTGGCCACAACTCTGGGCACAGCAGGCAGCTGGAATGTGATAGGCAGAAACGCAAGCTTGGTGCTATTAAACAAGTAAGTGAGGATTTTACCAGAACTGGAAGCAACCCAAAATGTTTCTAATTATGGGCTGGGGCTGTGCAGGAGGGGTGTGGCTGGGAGGCCACAGAGCAGGGATTCTGAAGGAGGCAGGCTATGGCTTTGCAAGAGAGGCAGGCAGGCCTGCCCTGCTCATGCACAACCCACCTCCGCCTGGAATTGGATGCTCGCTCTGCTCCAGTGACAGCCAGAAACTCCTTTGGCTGGGGTGGGGGGATAAGGGGCTGGCAACGTTAGGGCAGAGAGGGAACTAGGGCTCTCCGGAATCTTTAAACTATATATCCTCATGTTTTGAAATCATTCCTTCCAATCGACTCCCAAAAGAGTTAGGAGCCTAGAGAGGAGACAGGTGACCCGAGATCATACAGCTAATCCTAAGAGGGAGACCTGTCTTATTTTCTGGGTTTCCTCCTCTCCCACCACGGAACTAGGGATTCTGAGCAGCGAGCTGGGGCCTGGCCCGCCAACCCCTCCCGGGTCTCTTTGTGCTCAGCCCTGGAGCTGAACCTGCTTTCCTGAGGTCACTGAGATGCTTATCAGACGGGGAAAAGCAATCCAAACGTGGGCAGACATTTAACCTAGCCTTTGCAGGTGACTCGCTCGGGTGAGCTTGCAAGAAGAGGAAGAATGAGGCCTGATACCAGGCCCCAGACACCCAGAGCACACCCTGCTCCCCGCCCAGCCCCCACCAGGCAGGAGAAGGCAGGTAACATACCTGGCTCCGTGCTGCCGCTGTTTTTCCTCCAGATAGTCTCTTTGAGAGCACCCCTTGAATGTGGGGGTCTCCTCTCCTGGCTCCCAGTTTTTAAACAACGGCCTCACCTCTGGAGACTCCCACTGCAGGGCGGGCCTCAGGAATCTGGCAGCCGGCACGCCCATCTGCCGTCACTGCACCCCCCACCACAGGGCAGGACTGGGCAAGTGGGTCCCAGAGGCCTCACAGCAAGCCCCGCTGTGCCCGCCTGGGGGTGCCTGGGGGATTGAGCGGAGCACTGCAAACCGAAAGCACCAGGCCAATGTTCGTGACCATTCCAGACCAGGATTCAGAGGGCGGGAAGGGAGCTGGCATTCGAGACAGCCGCTGTGCTTGGTGTTTTCCCAGGACCCGTAGGATCAGCTTCCTCTTGTGCCTGGACCACCCTGGACAGAAGACCAAGCAGAGGACACAGAGATCAGGGCTTGAATGTAGGGTGTTACAGCCCTGGGCCTGTCACCAGGCTGCAAGGCGAGAAGAGCCAAAACTCCAGGACCCTGAAAAGCACCAGGCCTTCCCCTCCCCCCAGGGAAAAACGAACACAGTGGAAAATCCCTGCTTCTCAGGGAATTTGGAGAAGCCTTAAAAGGCTACAGTTCATCAGGAAGGGGTCAAAGCCCAACTCACCCAAGGACAGCTTAAGAGGAATGAGCAGGAATCAAGTCTAAATGCCTCCCCTCCGGCTCCCTCCCCGGGCTGGCAGGGAGCCCCAGGACAGGTAACCCATGAGTCACTGCCCCCAGCTCAGGAGGGCTGGTCTTCTAGCCGTGCCCGCCCTGGGCAGGAATGCCTGCCCAGAGGGCCAGAAAACAGACATGACCACAAGCGGAGGAAGGCACAGCCGGAGCATAACTGGACCAACTTGCCTTGGCCTGCTGCCAGGCCTGGGAACGCAGCTTCCTTTGTGGGACCCTGGGTGGGCTCCTGGCTCGGGAGCCGGGCTGAGAGCCACTGTAAATGGCAGTTAGAGGCAAGATGGACAGGCTGGCCTCAAAGGACATTCTTCCCCAGGTGAGGGTCAGAGGGCTTTAGAGAGATCTGGAAGGTCCCCTAGTTCATTCCTTGGCCCTGGAGCGCCTGCTCTGCCATTGTTTGGGGACAGTATATTGCCTCAAAGTTTCTATGTAATGGGGACTCTTAACTAGCCATTCCAGCCGGTCAGCCTCTCCTAAGCAGGAAGTTGTCTTCACTAAAAGGTTAAGTCCCAGAAATTGATTTGAGAACTCTGAAGGAGAAAATACAGAATTTTGCAGATTAAGCTGGGTACTTCAAACCCTCAGTTTCTAATTTAGCCCAAGAAATTTGGATGGGCAAGAGAAATACTATAATTAGCAGACGGGCAATAAGTTGTTTAGATGCATAAGTGAAATGCCAGCAAAAGTTAGGGTCCTGACCCCTGCAAGCATTCCACTGAAATCTGGCTGAACTCAACAAGCTGGAGCCAGAGCAGGCAGCTTCCCTTCCTGGGCCCTGTCTCTGCAACAGAACCCAAGCGGACCCCCAACCAGCCCCCCAGAAAGGTCACTGCAGCCACCTCCAGGTTTCTTTCTCTCCACCTCTCCAATTCTCTAAACTCAAGCCTTCCAGAAGCGTTCAGCCTCTTGCAGCTGCTCATCCTCTGCCCACCACCAGGAAAGCGGATGTGACAAAGAAGGCAGCTCATTAACAGGTAACTCAGCAGAAGAGCTGGTGATGCAATCCCAGGTCTCCAGCAGAGGTGCCGTGAGGGGAGGGGGTGTTGGCGTCATCTTTAAATCCCCCTCCTACTCCCCCAGGAGCTCAGGTAAATTAGCCTTTGGAGTCCCAGACATCGCAGGCAGGCCGGGGCAGGTCCAGGGAGTGGTTTGGCTCCACAGGAGGGAAATGGCAATTGCTCTGTTTGGGCCCCCCACGCACTCCTGGCCAAATCCAGGGTGTTGTTTCTGCAGAACACAAGAGTAGCCCAGTCCTTGGGACACTGAGCACTCCGCAGTGCAGATCTAGCCCCTCCCCCGCCCAAGGACTACAGGGCCCCAGACACAGGTTTTGAACTTCAGAACCCCATTTGTTCAGATACAAGTGGTCTAAAACACAGCCAAGGGCTGGGTTAGGCCCCAGCCAGGGCTACAGGGGATGCAAAGGCACCGCTCCAACACTGAAGCCTCTCCTCTGGGCACCCGTCCCCCTCTCCCTGCCTCCCCCTGCCCTGCTTCGGAGCCCTTAGCCCTCAGTGCCCCCAACCCCCACGCACACTCATTTGAACTGTCCCTCAGGAAAGTGGCTGCCAAGTCAACCGTGACTCCTGCTCCCCTTGCACCCCCATCAACTTATCAGGCAATTCTGTCAACTCCCCTCCCGAAGGCAGACAGGACCACTGCTACGCCCCGGCCTGAGCCTGTCCTCCCCAGACTTCTGCAGTAGCCTCCCAACGGGTCACAGCCTCCCCTGCTCAGAACCCTGCACGAGCTCCCCACTGCAGTCAAGGTCAAAGCCAAAGCCCTTACAGAGGCCCCGAATGACACGACCCCTCCACAACTTCTCGACATGACCGCTGCCGTCCCTCCCGCCTTCCACTCCAGCCAGGTGGTGTCCTTGCTGTGCCTCGGGATGAGCAGACAGCTCCTGTCTGAGGGCGCTGCCCTCGCTGTTCTCTCTGCCCGGACCACCCTGATGTCTGCAAGGCCCTCTCTCACCTCTGTTAAGCCTTTGTTCAAATGCTGCCTTCTCAATGTGGCTGACTCTGACCATGCTCTTCCAAATGACGACCAGCCCCCCTGACCCATCCTTATCCCCACCCTAGCACTCCCACACCCACCTACCCTACATTATTGGTGGGTTGGGTCTGGTTCTGCTTTGCTTGCAATACTTACCTCCTTCTAACTACATAACCTACCTATTATCATACTTATTTTGTCTTTCCACACCGGAACGTAATGTCCAAGAAGGTAAAGATTTTTCTCCATTTCATTCACTACTGTGTGAACGAAACAAGTGCCTGGCACATAGTAGGTACTCAATATTTGTGGAATAGATAGATTCATACTAAAGTATAAATAATTGCTACAGTTTAATGAGTCTCTGTGCCCTTGGAGGTGTAGTTACACTCTCAGAGGGTGCAGTCTGAACTTTCGGTCACCAGAATAGATGGCTAATAGTGGTAATTTATGCATCAGTCAGCTGCAGGGAGGAGGGGTCTTTTTTGAGGCACCTACCCTCAAATTACAAAGATGTCACCATGTTGTCGTGGGCAGGCTTCTTCTCTGCTTGCCAATCAGTCTTTCCTGGCAGTGTCTCTGAGAGGGCGTGAGAGTAGCTACTATCTCCATTATCCATCAGCCAGGCTTAAACCATGCAGCTGCCAATGACAGATCAAAGGGTAGGGAGCAGAGGAAGGTGAGAAGGAGAAAGAAGAGGTTAAGAAGGATTAGAGAGGCTGGTCCAGGCTGTGAACACAGACACTCAGGTGTTAGAGGAAGGGGCGCCAGGTGACTAAGGCTTGGGCATCCCCTGAATACAGTGAGTCATGGCTGAGTTCTTGTCTGTGGGACAGGGTGGGCTCAGGAGTGGCCTTAGGATGTGCCATGTGACTCAAGCTGGTGTGGCCTTCCACTGCAGCATAATTGTTCAGCTGTCCAGACAACCAGTCACTCTTCTGTGTGCCTCCCCAAGCACCAGAGAGAAAGTACGTGTCTGCTCTGTTACTGAGCAGACAGGAGCCCAGCCTCAGGCAGAGGCCAGCAGTAAGCAGAACAGAAGCCCGGGCCGCCTGTCATGGGGTGACTCTATTCCATACCCTTTTCTTACCCATCCCCACTTGCACCTCCCCAGCCTGAACGTCTGCCCAGCAGACAGCTGTGTGCACTGGCCTGGGCCGCAGTCCGGGAGGATCAGGCAGTCGGCCTCCGTTAACTGCATTTCACCAAGTGCTTGCGGTACGCCAGGCACTGTGCTAAGCCCTTCACATGCAGGAACTCACTGACCAGCCACCACAGCTCTGTGGGGGTAGACACTTACTTATCCCTCCTTTGCTGATGAAGAAAATTAGGTGCATTTTCAATAACTTGGTCCCAGCTAGGAGGCAGTCATTTGAACACAGACCAGTCTGCACTGGCACTCCTGTTCTTAACTGCTATTTACAGCCAAAGATCGCCCAAACTCCCTGTCTCCACCCTTGGCAATCCTTGACCAGAGTCTACGAGACTCTGAATTTCACGTTTCCCAAACTTCATCAAGACCCAGTATCTAAAATCAAGACCCTTTGAGCGCTTGTTCCAACTCTGGGAGTGCTGATGTTGACTGACGGCTCTCAGGGAGACACTGATGCTGTAGAAGCATCCAGAACAGACATCATAGGTGTTTCTTTTGTTTGTGTTCCATATCAATGGCCTCTCTTGCATGGGCATAGACAGAGAAGGTTCTGACCTCCAGATCCCCTGTCACAGGGGCTCCAGTAAGTACCAGCAGGGTTCCCCCTCGTACAGACAGGAAACCTCTGAGTAAGGACGTGAGCGCCCTAGAAGGAGTGGAAAGACAGAGAAGGTGACGGAACAAACATCGCGGTGAGCTGACGAGATCATACAAACGGCATGATGACAGGATGCCACAACTTCCCCCTCAGCACAGGAAGGAGGGTTCCCTTCACTGAGGTCACCCTCCTGGGTCACTGGAAGGGTAGAAGGCTCGGCTTATTCTATTCTGCTTCCCAGGGTACACCCTTAAATGTCCCACCCCTATCCTCCCGTGGGTACAGCCCAGTGCAGCTTGGTGGAGTTGAATGCTGGCTCCTGGCTTGCTGGCTCCCAGAAGAGGAAGGAATATATTTACATTTCTGCCTCTGTCACTGCCCTTGCAAATTCCCTGCCTTCCCCTGGCAGACAGGCCAGCTCATGACCACGCCCCTCCTCCACCTGACCACGCCCCCTCCTCCACCCAAACCACCTCTACCCTTCCAGCCCAGCCAGTGCCCTCTGGGAATTAGGTTCTGGGACCTAAGTCCAACCTCTGTGACTTTTGGCCACAGATCTGCACTATGGAACTGGCCATGTGGCTATGGCCAAGCCTCTCCTGAGAGAAGAAAGACACATGACGGGGGCAACATGCAGCCACGCCGCAGGTCAGGGGTGTCTGGGGAAGGGAGTCGCAAAGGAATGGCTAAGAGGATTGTTGGGCATTTGCATCATGAGATCGGCTCCCCAGGGTAGCAGCGGGCTGCCCCACAGGGCTTTAAAATTCTAATTATGATTCCTGAAAGGGCCATTAGAGAGACCAACTACATTCCTGTGGTTAGGGGCTGAATATGGAGAAAGAGCGTCTGTGGTTTGAGGAGGAGAGAAATACAGGGGAAGCGGGTCTGTCTTCATGTCTGGAATCGAAACCACCGAAAGGCTTCGCCTTACCTCCCGGCGGTGCCCGTGGCTGCCAGGGCTCTGTGTATGGACACGAACATCCCTTAAATCCTAGCCCGAGCTCCAGCTCTTCTACTCAGTAGAAGAATAAACTTGGGCAAGACCCTCTCTGGGCCTCAGTTTCATCTGTAAAGGATTTTGAATTTTACTGGTTCTCCACCCAGGCTGCCCCTCACAATTACGAACACAACTTATAAAATCATATCCTGATGCCAGGCCCCACCCAGGGATTTCACTGGCTTTCAGAGGGGTCAGTATTTTTCGAGCTCCCCTGAGGCCCCCTCCAGCTCTAGGATGCTCTGCTCTCAGGGCTGGTGGTTTAGGACACCAGAGTGAGAGAGGTGGCAGTGCGAGTCTGGTTCTGCACGCACCGGCTGTGACTCCGACAACCAAAGTAACGTGCCTCCAATTGGAATGGTATCAACCTACTTCACGGATCCTTGTGAAGAGCAAAGGAAACAATGCTTACATAACTCTCGGCAAAGTGCCTGGCGAGGTGTGTGCTCTGGGAAGGGTGTTTGTCCCCACGTGTGCGTCACATGCAGGTTCGGGGCTATGATCAGCAGTTTCTGCAGTCGTGCTTAACAGAAAGCAAATGCCACCACCATGCAGATGCTTCGTAGCTCACTTGCTGGGCGGTGAGTGGCGGGACTGCTCCTCTCATTCTCGCCAGGGGCCCTAGGCCCCGGCCTGAGGATCTGTGCTTAGTGCATTCTGCTCTGTTCCATGGGGCTGCAAACTCCCCGGAAGCCATGACCTGGACCAGAAGGGAAGAGGGGACACTCAGGGGGCAAACCGAGCTGAACTCCCCAAGCAGGGTATTGCTTCTGACCTTTCGAAACAGGTAAAGACAGAAGGTGGAGGTGGGGGATGTTTACAAATAGAGGACAGAGGGCAGAGGAGGAGCGTAAGCATGACATTGTTTTATGGCCTTTGAGCCTTAGTAAAGCCAGAGTCCCACACCTGATAAGGATAGGCTTCAAAGCCAGTGGGGACAGCAGGTGCATTACTTAGTTCTGGGCAGTTGCCCAGCAAGTCTGAGGCTGTAGAGAAAAGGCGCTGCCTTTCCCTGGGTCCTCTGCGTACACAGACCAAAGTCTGGTCAATAGCCCATCAGACAAGGTGCGGAGTCCTTATCTAATCTGATCCCTTCCCCCTTAAAACATCATTCAAAACTGACCACCTTCTGATCTAAAATGCCAATAAAGAGGTTTTAATAACCTGGGGAAATGTGTATGAGATATGGTTAACTGGGGGCGGTAAGAAAACGGGGGGATAAGGAAACCAATGTGCATGAAATCTACTCTAAAGAAAAAAAAATGCTCAAAGAGAAGACAGGGACAGAATATTATAACAACATGTCATTATTTCTCACCTCTTTATATTTTTCTGCATGCTCTCATCTTCCATAATGAGCATATTTTACTAGGATGATTAATAAAAACAAAATAAAAAGTTCCAGGGGGGGAGAGTGATTTTTGTCCACCTACAAGTTATTAATCCTTCCTCGCTTTGCTCCTTCCTTTGCCCTGAACCCCTTCCACCGTACCCACAGACTGCCCAAGAACTTGCTACAAGTTTCTAAATCATCGTAGATTTTGTAAGATATAGTTCCCCCTTCTTAAAAAGTACAGTATTGCTTCTTTGGGGCTAGATTTCTTTCGTCAAGAAAGCACTTAGCACAGTTTCTCAATAAACATACGTGCTAATAAACGCGTGAGTAAGGAAAGACCAGGAAGGAGGAAGGGCAGAAAATGTGTAAGGAACCACCAGAACCTTATCTTCTTGCTTGTATGTCTTAAGGCAAACCAAAAAGAAACAACAGTCAGTTTTCATTCACCTATATTTTGAGGGAAAAGAGTAAGTGAGGTATAAGTAAAATTCTTATCCTCACCCAAATCTGCCTCTCCCGTGCAACTGTCCTAGGATAATGCCACCTAATTCTGAACTTTCCCAATTGCTCACTCAGAAATGTGTATACCCAGCAACCGGTAGTGTTCAAGTTCAAATACACATTTGGGTTCATGACTGTGAGGTGACCTCTCTATCTGTCTCCAACAAGAGACCACACAACTTTCTCCTTGTAGCTAGGATTGTCAGATAAAACACAGGGATCCCAGTTAAATTTGAATCTCGAATAAACAAGGAATACCTTGTTAGTATAAGCAGACCCCCAATACTGCATGGAGCGCATTTATATTAAAATTGTGTTCCTTGTTTATCCGAGATTCTAATGTTACTGGGCCCCTTGTGTTTTTATTTGCGAATCTGCCAACCTTACTTGTATGCTGTTCACCCATTCCCATGACTTCCAGACTTTTCCTAACCTAGAAATTCCCCCATCTATCAATAATCTTCCTAAGATATGAATGCTTAAAGGTAAACACAGGTCTGACATCCCAGTGGCATCCGCTGGGCATGGGTCCCTTTATCAAAAAGCACTCCAGGTGAAGGACAGAGATCTGAACTAACAGTGCAGAGCTAGGCCTAATTCCCTCCACCATCTGGAGACCACATGTACGCTTCCCTGGGCATCACAGGCTATATTTACTCTAAATAATACTCCAGAAAGAAATAGCTACTTATTGCCATGAAAGGACAGAAGGGGACAATATTTTTCCAGCTCTTGCTATGCATGAGGCACCATTCTAAACACTGTATTTACCGCATCTCATTTAAGCATCATAGCAGCCCTGTAAGATGCCTCTTTGAAGGAGATATCATTCCCCTTTTTTATACTCTCAGCATTACTAAGTAGCCTGTACAAGGTTACAGAGTGTTATGGACTGCATGTGCCCTCCAAATTCATTTGTTGAAGCCCTAACCCCAATGTGACAGTATTAGGAGGTGGGGGGCCTTGGACGATAATTAGGTTTAAGGAGGTCATGTGGGTAGAGTCCCCATAAAAAAATCAGTGCCCTTATAAGAAGAGGAAGAGACACCAGAGGGCACAGCAAGTACGCAGCTGTCTGCAGGCCGGGAAGCAGGCTCTCGCCGGGAGCCCAGTCCTCTGGCATCTGGATCTTAGATTTCCAGCTTCCAGAACGATGAGCAATCAATGTCTGTTGCTTAAGCCACCCAGTCTGCGGTATTTTGTTATAGGTGCTTCAAGTGATAAAGACACAGAACTATTGTCAAGTTAGGCTAGGCTAAGCTGCAGTATTAAATCAACCCCCAAATCTCAGTAGCTGAACAAAACAAATGTTTATTTGTTGCTCATATAAACAAAAATGCAAGAGAGAGAGTGGTGAGGGGAGAGGTCCTCTGCTCTACAGTCACTCGGGGACTTCTTCCATCTTGTCGCTGCACCAACCAGGACACGTGGCCTTCATGGTCACAGCAGCAAGGTTGGAGGCATGTGAAGGACTCTCCTCAGTTACTCCATGCTTCAGCTCCAAAGTGACACGGTAACTCTGCTTACAACCTGTTGGCCAGAACTGCTCGCAGAACTCCTAGGTAATCTTCCTACGTTCCCAGAAGAGGAAGATGAAGCAGGACACAGTGAACACACAGCACCGTCTGCCACAACTTGAATGTGGTGAAAGCAGAATGCAAAGGCAGATCTTTAAGCCTCCAAAGTCCATGCTCTTTCCACGATAACGTGTGGCCTCCCAAGACTCAGAGAATTTGTTTCCCACTAATAGGAAATCACATGGGAGAAAAATGTGTAGACTGTGTCCTCCAAAAAAAAAATAAATAAATACTGGTAGGAAAAATGGCCACGGTGAATGTTTCAGATTTACAAAACCTAAAACATCACAAGATTGGCAGCCTCAGAAACACAGACCTTGAGATCTCTGCCAGTTACACCCAGAGGGCAAACATTCACGAGACATGTATGTCATCTCAGGCTCTGAGAGGAAAACCACTGGTGGTGGGGGCAAATCCTCAAGAAGATTCTGGTATGCTGTAGGGTGACCAGTCATTCTAGTTTGCCAGGCCTCCCTTCGTTTTAGCCCTGAAAGTTCCCCGTCTCAGGACACCTTTCAGTCCCAAACAAATGCTTAGTCACCTAGTTGCACACTGATACTTTTTCTCCCTCAGGTGGCCCAATAAACTCTGCATGAAAATGCACACTGGCCTGAGAAAGCGAAGTTGGCTCTGAGTCCAAGAAGAACCTGGATGGAGATAGCACATGAAAACAAAACTCTCCTGCAGGACAGAGCTCATGTGGATACTGGCCCATCTTAGTAAAGCAGTCCTCTTCGTGGACTTGGGGGAAGAAAACAGTATGCTAACACAACTTCTGTTGTAGAGACCCTACTCCTACTGCTGCATTTAGCCAGATCACACCACGGACCCATATTGAACATATAGATACTTTAATACCTCTGTCTTTTTCTAGTCAAATACTGTTGGAACACGTTACTCCCACCTGAATTTGTGCTGTTCTTAAGGGTGGTATGCACGCACACACGCACACACATAGAAGTACACATGCCTTTGCACTTTCACCTATTACATTTTGTCCTCTTAGCTTTGCCCTAGTGCTCCATTTGCTAAGTTGGATTCTGTGTGCACTTTGACCTGTACACTCTCCATCTTCTCCAGATGAAAGTCCAGAGTCCACAGCCAGGCACTAAAGGTCCTGCTGAAGAAAAAAAAAAAAAAAAGCTGCATCGCTGGCCCTACCTCACAGTCTCCTTCGCTGAAGTGTTCTAAACCAGCCAGGCCTCCCCTTGACCACACTTGGGCTTGAGTCATCCGCCTCTGTCTATACTACCCTCTCCACTTCTCGTGTCCTTGGCCAAGTCCTAAATCCTGGACTCATTTCAGATTCCTGGATCAGTGATGGCTTCTCTTCTATTCTCTGTAAATTCTTCCTAAACTCCAGCAGTAGACCTCATTGATACAATTCAATAAGCAATCAGTTCTGTTCTGTTTTGTAAACCCCTTCTATTTCAAATGGGCACACTTATGGTTATTCAGCTTTTGTTAGTGTGTGATTTGTCCCCAAACCTGGGCTGCAAACTCTTTGAGGACAAGGACAACTCTCAGCCAGTCTTTTTATCTCCTAATAAAGTATGTAACCCATTTTTTGTACATAATAAGTACTCAATAAATGGATATTGATTCACTAGTGTGAATCCTTCAAACAAAAAGTGTTTAAAGAATATGATGCCATGAATATTACCCCATAACTCCCTCTCAAGACAACAGAGAGAGAAAATCATCCAGACAAAGAAATATATTTTTCCCCTAAGAACTGGAACCTGAGAAAATTCGCAATCAGCTGGCTTCCAAGACTGTGTGTCACGTTCCATTCACCATGGCTGGTACTTGGGGACAGAAAGGCTGGAAATCAAATTGGCAGTACTTTTGGTATTGGGAACTGCAATACTTCTGGGGTCAAACCATGGATCCAGGATCTCAAGGGATTCAAGACCCAGCTTTTAGAACCCTGAGAGGCAATGACAGGGGAGAGGAGGGCACGAATGAAGACAGGGTCTTAGGGAGCAAGACTTCCTAAACTTGTTTTAAGGATTCTTTGTCACTCCCAGGGAATCAGGGAACATATATGGTGAAAGGCCTGTCAGTCCTGCCTGTCCCTGTGCTGCTAAAGATAATGAGTCCCACTGGCAGTATCAGGCCCATCCCAACCCTTGACCAATGAGCACCAGCAAGTACACTAAGAAACCCCTCCCCACAACCAGACTCGGTCTAGGAATATTTGTTTCTTTAAGTCCATTGACTGAGAGTCGAGAATGTCCTATTATCCCTCCAGTCGTCCAGGGGGGCTGAGCTTGGGTCTAACACCTCCCAGCAAACCAGCCTGCATATAGATCCTCTTCTGTCCTCAGCTTCTGCCTGGTCCTCATCCTCACAGCCTAGGGTTTCTTCCAGTTTTCCTCATCACATCTCAGCAGACCCTCTGACTTCTGACCCAGAAACACAGAAACCTCCAGAACCACTCATTCATAAAACAAATATGTACTGAGCACCCATCTGATGCTAGGAATCCAGCGACCCAGACAAAGTTACTGTCAGGGAGAGCCGACTGTCTCACAGGACACAGACGTTAAACACATATGACCAAATAATTTATTAATTATGCAATCAGAGTAACCTCAACTCATTTAGCCACTGAAGAATCACTCTTTCCTCTACTATTCAAAGAACCATAATTCTGAGAATCCTAGGGAGATGTTAAACAGATAATGCAAATCTATTCCATTTGCTGTCTATCCTCAAACACACCTAACTTTCTTTTAACCATTTCTCCACACTGCTACCAATCTCTCCAGCTTATTTTGGCCCAAGAATGAATACAAGGTCCTTCTTCAAAGGACAAAACACAGAGCTGTTGCGTTTAAAGTATGTTATTGAAAATTTGGAGCTGACACAGGAAATGACAACCAAAAAAGTAAATGTTAGTGCTCACTACCCCGAGAACAACATCATGGGGTGTTCCTGCTGCCACCTGCTTCCTCAGCTCTAAGCCGTCACCAGGCTGCTGAGAGTGATGTTCCATACTGGCCATGCAGGAGAACTCCCTGGAATTTTTTTTCTTTAATTTCTGATGCTTAGGCCTCAGATTCGGTAGGTTTAGGATGGGACTCAAGAATCTGCATTTCTTACAAGTTCTCAGGCGATGCTGCTGCTGCTGCCAGTCCCTTCGAGAACAGCTGGACTAAGCTCGTGATGGTTATCCTTTCCTTCATAAGTAGTCTCAAGGATGAGCAGTCAACCCACTCTGGCCAATGAAAGAAAGTCTCTGCAGTGGGTCTAGACCAGGTTTCCTTAGTGATAAAAGAGAAAGAACAGCCTCTCTCTTTTCACTGGATGTTGCCACATTGAACGCAATGCCTGAAACTGTGGCAACTATCTTGGAACCATAATGACTGTGACAAGTATCCATGCTGAAGAGATTAAGAGGAGAAAGATGGAAAGAACCTGGGTTCTTGACAATGTTACACGACTGAATTAGTCAATCCTGAAAACCCTGTCTGGTGAAATCATACATTTTTCTTATTGTTAAACCATTTTGAATATTTTCTTACTTGTAGCCTAAAGTGACCTGATTTATTCATGGGCTCCCAACGCCTTAAGTAGATGGGTCAGGATGAGATGGAAGGACAGCTCTATATACAAGAATCAGATGCTTACCCCCTACCCCAGCAATGGGACAGAAAGAAGGTAGAGCATGTGGGTACTGAAGCAGATAGGTTTGAGGATTGGAAGATGAATAAATCCTGTCTGATTTTTTCTGTTTCACCAGAGTATGAGGTATGAGGGAAGAAGAGAATATAGCTTGTTTGGTAAGTGGAAAGAAAGTGTGTAAATGTCTTTTTAGAGAGTAATAAAGATAATTGATTCAAAAAACATAATAAATTAAAGCTGACTGTCCATTTGAGAGTTTGCAAAAAATAAACAGTCAGTCTGATTGGGTAATTTTTTCCAACAATGATAAGCTTGGGTGTAGACCTGTACAGAGCAGACAGCTGATTCCAACCATGGTTATGTGTTTCTGGGTAAATATGAAAGAAAAGGAGACACACAAGGGAGTACGAGGTGTCCGCAAAGAACTGCTTATGACGATGTGTTATGTGTTTCTGGGTAAATATGAAAGAAACAGACACACGCAAAAGAGTACGAGGTGTCCGCAAAGAACTGCTTATGACGATGGACCACAGAATCTAAGCCAGATTCTCCCCATCTTGGTTTGTTTTCCCAGTCCTTATCAAGTTTGTAATCGGTTTTGTCCTGTCGTGTCAGCAGGAGCTCCTGGTACACTGCTTATCTTAGTTTTCAGTTGCTGAATAGCAAATTACCACAAATGTAATAGTTTAAAATAAAATCCATTAATTAACTCACATTTCTATAGTCAGACATCTGAACACAACCACTTAGGGTTTCATAAAGCTGATATCAAGTTGTCTGGTGAGCTGAGTCCTCGCCAGGATCTTGGGATCTTCTTTCCAGCTCATGTAGCTGCAGAATAATTCAGTTCCTTATTGTAGAAAGCAAATAAAATCAAGAGATAGTAACAGGTAGAATGACAGATCTCAGGGTTTGTTTACATAGGAGAGGTGACAGAGAGAGGGGAGTGAAGGATGGCTCCCAGGCTTAGGACCTGAGCGAACAGGTGGACAATGCAGCCTAGACTTAGAAAGATGCTGGTGCAATTTTATGGGGTAGAAATATTGGACTTGGCTTTAGACACGCTAAGTTTAATATCTGCAAGACATCCACAGGCAGGGAGACTCGGGACTAGAGCTCAGATCTGCTCGTCACCTGCACAGCAGCAGTAGCGGAGGCCTGGGGAGTGAACTAAATCGCCCACAGAGAGCATGCAGAATAAAAAGAGAGGCCCCAGGATCGAGTCCTGAGAAATGCTGACATTCAGAGGTGCGATAAAAAGCAAAAGTGAGAAAAATAACTAAGAATGTCCAGAATAGGGTAGGAGGACAACTGGGAGACTGTGATATCATGGAAGCCAAGGAGAATGTGTCCCTAGAGGAAGGGAGTGAGTGGTCAGCAGTTCCCAGGCATGCTATGTGCTGCTTATCACTTACATAACTGGTCATTATCAGCTCCTGTCTACTACAGCGTCATTCCTGGCCATCTCCCAAAACCCATTCTTTATGCTCTAACACTAATCTTGCCAAATTTCTCCTGGACCACACAATGCTTCCTTATGCATCCCCCCATTTCATATGCAGTCCTTTCTTATTCCAGGTCTCCCCCAACCTTGAACCCCTACTCCTTCCCAGAGTTACCTGGTGAACTCTGTCTATCCTCTAGTACCCTAAGTTACTCAGTTATCATCTCCTCTTAGGCCTTCTTTGACTATCTCCTTCCCAAATTGGATCAGTGTTTCTCATCTGTTCTTTTTGCTTACCTGATATCTACTTCCATTATTGTGCTTATCCTAGTATATTGTAGTAACTTGTCTAATGTCTTTGTCCTCTACTTGACAGTGAGCTTATTGAAGGCAAGAACAATTTTGTATTCTGCTTTCTATAACTATACTTGACACTATATTGGATACGTGGCTGGCTTCAACAAATATTTTTGGACCTTACTGCTTCCTGTATGTCACCTAGGGAATGCAGATGTCCTGAGCTGGGATAAAGGACCATGGGAACTGCTGACATGGAATTAAGAGGTAAAGACAATTGAATAATAACAGAGTAATAACTGGATCAATAACGTTTATTCATTGCTCCGTCTGTGCAAGACCACTAAGCCCTTTACAGTGCTCTAGCTCATTCAGTCCTCACCACGTCCCATTTCATAGGTGCTATCGTCACTCTCACTTTACAGATGAGGAAGTGGAGGCTAGAGAAGTTCAGTCACTTGTCTAAGGTCAGACTCTGGTAAGAGGAGCCAGGACTTAAACAAACCCAACTCTGTTCAACTCCCGAGCCCTATACTCTCAAGTGCAGCTAGCATGTGACCTTGGAAAAAATTTCTTGTGCCGATTCAAACCTGTAATACACAGTACTGCAATTCAGAAGTGGTCTGTGGGCATCCATGGCTACCCACGGCTCCCAGCACACCCTGGATGCGCCAGCAGCTGGTGGCTCTGCTTGGCAAGAAGCCATGAAGGACAAAAGCAAAATCTCTATGAAGGGTCTGTTCCTCAGAGTTGATTTGTCAAGCCCTGGGGTCCCAAGAGCAGGTGGCCGGGGTGCCCGAGAGTGAACCAATTGCTGCAATGTCAGATACTAAGCTGGGAGTGCAAGTGAAAGGTGAGGAAGCCAGAGTGGAGGGAACTCAGCCAAGTTGCCAGGTCTTAAGAAATTTCAACCCCAAGGATAAACTACTGTGCTTAAAATAACCTCCCCAAAGAGTTTTCACTGATCCTTTTGCAATCTCTATCCCAGTACTGACTTTCAGGTCAGTGTAACGTATCGATTGGGCCCTTACTATAAGTTAACACCATGAAGGGGCCCAGGATCTGGTCTTCCACAGAGACACAGCAAGCCCGCGGAAAAGCCCGGAGAGCCATAAAAAACAATACACAGTGCAGTGCCAACCTGTGCTGAAATTCACAGAAAGGAGTGGTCAGGGCGTGCTGGCACCAGCCGTGGTGGCTTCTTGGAGCACACGACCCGAAGGGCGGAAGACGGAATAGAAAGAGAACAGCATTTCAGATAGGAAGAAGAGCATGAGCACAGGAGGCAGCAACAACGAAGACGACTATTTCTTGAGCTGTGAGAAACTCGTCTGTGGAGCAAAGCATTCTCCTCAGAGAAGGAATGAGAGAGAAAGTTAGATGAGTAGGGAAGATCAGACCACAGAGGCCCTGGATTTTAAGAATCTTGGTCAAACAAATTCAATATTCGAAATCTAGTTCATCGTGTGGGTGAGAAATCACCCCAGGCTTTAAATAGGTAATTAAGAATAAAAATGTAATTTTAGAAAGATTTATGGAATGCTAGTGTTTGAGATAAAATAGAGAGGACAAATGGCAATAATATTAAGAAGAAGAAGAAGAAATAATTTAAAAACCTATCCCAAAAAAAGAAAAATCTTGAATGCTTCTTTAAGCATCCACTAAAAATCTGACTGCGTGCAAATTTAATAAATATGGTGCCTCCCCTACCAGACTTCGCAATCCAAAACATTCATTAATCCTGTAGTTAGCTCTTATGGACCTACAATGTGCCAAGGATTATACTGGGCCCTGAGGACATGGGGAAGAACAAAGCAAAGTCCCAGCCCTCATGAAGCTTATCCGCCAAAGGACATGAAAGACAACCCAAAAAGCAATTATTGATATAATTATATCAATATAAAGTCAGGTACTGAGCTCTGTGGAGAAAAATCGAGCAGAGTATTGGGTAGAGAAGGGTGGGTGAAGTGGTCGGGGAAGGCCTCTCCAAGAAAATGCTGCAATAAAAGCCCAGGGAACAAGTAAAATGGAGACGCCACTGCTGGAAATGAGGATATTGAGAAGGCGGCTTCGTTTGTAAGAGAACAGAGAATGTGGGGAGTCTTGTTCTAAGTGTGTCAAGCTTGTGATAAAAGCAGGATATCCACACAAAAATGTCTAGACTCTAGAACTCTGATCTACAACACCAGAGGAAGATAAAGTTTAGATTTAAAAATCGTCTTTTGATATTTGAGTCATAAGAAAGCTTCTCTCCAAAACCAATTTACATGAAATGAAAGTAACCCAAGGACTAAAGACTCCGGTAGGCAGCAAGCAGCTGGCAACGAAATAATACTAATAACTGAGATTTATATATGACCAACCATCCCAAGGACCTCTGTCCCCTGTCCCTTCCGTCCCCAAGGCCTGGGTATTGGGATAGCTCTATCCCATTCGGGGCTTCCCCCTTGGACCATATGTTGCCCCTTTGTGAGTGCTTCCTCTGCAGATGACTCTTGGTGCTTTAATGTTTGGAAAAAAGGGATTCGGAAAGCAAAATAAACAAATTTTAAATTGGCCTCCTTTGCTTTCCTAGAAATAGCAAGAATTAAATATTGTGGTAGACTCATGAGTAGGATGACCAACTGTTCTAGTCTGCCCGGAACTGTCCCAGTTTCAACACTGGAAGTCCTGCATCTTGGGGAAACCCTTCAGCCCTGAGCAAAGTAGCATGGCTGGTCACCCTATGATGAGTCTGAGCTTTGCAGCTATAACCTGTGTCTGACCTGCGTGATGCAACACAGGCTTTACATCTCTAGAGTGACATCAGCGAGTTAAAGCATGTGCTTAGTTTCCCCAACCCTGCCTAATCCCCTACCCTAGAAGCTGGGTTCTCTTTCCCCATTCAGACAGGGGAGCTGTGTCAGAAACTCTTAGGCATGAAGCGCCCCTGGAGCCCCCAGCCTTCTATTTCCTCCATCTCCCTCGCAGCCCCAGCAAACCACCTAGACCAGGAACATCAGCTCTGCAGGTGACCCAGACTCATGCTATTTGCTGCCCTCTCTGCCCAGCCCCAACCAGCAAGCTGGTGGGGCCTGAAGGACAAAGTCAGATCATCAAAGAGGAAAAGAGGGGAACTCATCTGAGGTGGCTCTACCACCGCAAATCACAAGAAAGGGGAACTCAGAGAAATTGCAGTCTGCTGACCTCGAAAGACTGTGTGGTTTGTGTCTTTGAATTACAGTAAAACCAGAAATGCTTAGTGACACGTCTATTTTGGAGTAAGCCGGGCTGACTCACCTTCAGAGCAGAAACCAGGTAAAAGCCCTGGGAGTAAGGTGCACATATGTTCTCCCAGAAACACTCACAAATCTTGGGAAAGCTCACAAATTATTTCTGCCAGTTCTTAGAAACTTCTCCAAAATAAGAAAGAGTCAAAGAAAATGCCAAAACCGATATTAATCTCAGCTTGGTCCCATATTATTGGATTTCCCTGCCTGACAAGGTTAAAAGAATAATAAGCAGGGGATACAATCCTCCAGGAACAATCCTTATTGGGTCCTTTGTCACTTTGATTGCTTGTATACAGACAAATATGTAGAATGCTAAATAGCTATTTAGGTAACCTTGCCCCATCTGCACAAACCAATCCTATTCCTTAAACTACCAATAACCAACAGAAAGAATGGTTGTTATTGTTGCCCTTTTTTTTAACTGAATTGTCTGGAAAATTGCCTCAGACCACCAAAGAAAGATCACCGTTAAAACTTCTAGTGATTCAAATATTCAAACATTTGATTCCTGAAATAGCCCTTCCCCCCTCCCCCGTCCCCCCCCCCTGCCCCCGTCCCTCCCTGCAGGGCTCAGCCTGACTGACAGTGACAGGCTGTTGCAAGATTGCATCACTGACCTTTGCGATTCTCTGGCCAGCCTGGTTTCCCCCTCCTCCCCCTGCCCTCCCCCTTTTCCTGCTGAAAGCCCTTTGGCCTACCAAGCTCTCCTCTTCCGCTGCTTGCTGCCTCCAGCATATGGAGAACCAAAGCTAAATCAGAACCCCCCAGCCAAAGTCATGATGCTTATTCCTAGTCACAATCAATCCCACTAGGCTCCGGCTTCCAAGAGTGCCCTCCACTCAACTTCTTACCCAAACCACTTTCACCCTTCTGACCCTGAATGGTTTCTATGATAAGCTGAGCTTGCACAGTAGAGTTGCACCCCCAGATCCAGGTAGGTGGCAAATAATGACTTGAGGACAGCATAAAACATTTACATCCTGGGCCAGCCAACAAACTTTTACCAACACCCCCTTCCATCTTCACCTCCCTCTAACCCCCAACTTCACTTCTCAAGTGGGGAAGGGGGTGATTTGGATTTAATGGCAATCCCCTGATACAAACTGACATCACACACACACACACACACACACACACACACACACACGCACGCACGCACGCGCGCACACACAAACTCTGTGCATAAGAGGTAATCCTCAATGAGTACTCTCTCAGGTGATCCTAACAATGCAAGCACCTGTTAATAAGACCACCCAGGCTGCAAAGAAATAGCCTGTCACAGTCAGTAAGCACACAACGCCTTATGCAGAGCCTGGAATCATGCTCTGGCCTTCTCCCCTCCGATCCCCACACCCGTGGGAAGATGACAACCCTTCCGAATAAAAACGAGTGGTTTTTCTGTTAGGATGTCCTCGGTAGGGGTCCTCCCTCATAGGAGGGAGGCTGTGCACCCACCCACACCGCTAAGGAAGAGTCATGTCGCAGAAGTACGCGGACACCTCCCTGGGCTCCGGGTCCTCTCTCTCGCATGCACCCAAAGTGGGGCCTTGCGAGTCCGGGCCTGCCCCTTCCTGCACCCAGGGAGCCCCCAGTTCACGCGGTCCCGGCGTGAGCAGGTCGTGGCCACTTCCCCCCAGGTCCTGGCCTCTTCCCCCCAGGCTCCCGCCCCGCTCCCCCCTCTTCCTCCTTCCCCCTTCCTCCTTTCCCTTCCCCCTCCCCTCTCTGGCTTGCGCAGCGCTGGCCGCAACCCAGGGAGCCCAGGGGGCGGGTCTTGGAGGAAAGATTTAAGCGGCCGCTGGCCGCGAGCAAGGTGCCAGCTGCCGAGTCTCCATCTGGAAGAGCCGCGGCTGCCGGGGAGGAGGAGAACGCGGAGCTGCCCCGACCCACCGACGCGCTCACCATCTCCCAGCTCGCGCTGCCTCCTAGAAGCCCGCCTCACGGCCCAGGTGAGCGCGGCGGGGACCGGCGCGGCGGGGCCCGGGGCCTGGGAGCCCCCTTTCTGCGGCTCTCTGCCTAGACGCTGAGGGAGGGGTGCTGGGGCAGCCGAAGCCATCCTTCAGCGACTAACGGTCCCCTTCTCTGCTCCGCTCCTCCTGCAGGTCCCTCCCGCTCCCGAGAGCCCAGATCCTTGATGGAAACGGTGCAGGAGCTGATTCCTCTGGCCAAGGAGATGATGGCCCAGAAGTCCGGCCGGAAGCTGGTGAAGCTGTACGTGCTGGGCAGCGTGCTGGCCCTGTTCGGCGTGGTGCTCGGCCTGGTGGAGACGGTGTGCAGCCCCTTCACGGCCGCCAGCCGCCTGCGGGAGGAGGCGGCGGCGGTGGCCGCGCTGCGGGCCTCGCGGGAGCGCCAGGCCCTCCGGACGCAGGCCCTGCCGGAGAAAGGCAAGCAGCAGGAGGCCGTCGCGGGCAGCAGGGCCCTCTCCAAGCGGCAGCGTGCCTCCTAGGAACCGCGGGAGGCCAGCAGAGGGAGGGAGAGAGACGAAGACGAGAAAGAGAGGGAGGGAAATAGAGAAAAAAGAGAGAGAGAGTCAGAGACTGACCCAGTTGGGGAGAGCAGGACTCCTGTGCTGTTTGGACTTACTTCGGAGACTTCTGGATCTGAACGCACACGGATCCACCAAAAGGAGTTTGGGATTGAGTTTTGCTGCTGTGCAGCACTGCAGGGGAAAGACATCCAAAACTATGCGTCTTTGAGCTGAGTGCATCTACCGTTTTGCACTAGGGAAGAAGGAGAAATGTTTTTATATTATTATTATTATTATTTTATTATTATTATTATGACAAATGACCACCGTTTTTGCATTTTGAAATAAAAAAAACATTTTATACTATATCTCAGTATCCGATTCCTGAGGGACATGGCTCCCTGGGGTGGGCAGGCAGCAGGCAGGGCGAGCATGCTGGGGGAGGGGGCTCTTCCCAGGGCACTGTGGAGAGCGAAGCCCGCTGAAGGTCAGGCAGCGGATGCCTCACTGCCAGGGGCTCTGACAGTCATACTACAGCCTTTTAAGTCTGCTGAGTTTTTGTTTCATGGTAGGGGTGGGAAGAGAGAAACTTTCATAAGTCCCACCAGACTTCTCATTTTAAAATCAGAAGATAAATCAACTTCTGCGGGAGAATATGTGAATGGGAGATACTGATCAAATCTAGGCCAGAATCTCCATTTGCCCTTTGCATTGGGGGGCTCCTCTGCATCGGGGGCTCCTGTGGCGGATGCCTCCATCTTCCTAACTATTCTAGCAAGAGAAAGAGGGAGAGGGGAAGGAGAAGGAGGAGGGGCAGGGAGAAAACCAGCTCCCTGCTAGGGAAAGGGGGAGCTTGCTTCCCCAAGGATGCCTAAGTGGACGTCTAGCTCTTCCCAGCCTTCCTCCTCATAAATTTAAATCACCTCTAGGTTAGAACGAGAAAGAACTGCTTGTTGCAGACCTGAGTCCCCTTCTGCCAGGGGCAGCGCTGCAGTAATAACCAAGTCAATGGCTCTACAGGGCTCTGCAAAGGGTATTTTAAACAGTGGCTCTTAAAAGAGACATAAGCTTGACGCCACTCTCCTCTTGATTTTCATATGTCTCCTGCCTTCACCGGGTTCAGACATCTCACTCTCGCCATCAAAGCTGTGCATTTTTGCCAAACATACCAGTGGCTCCTGTCACCGCCTCTGATCAGACTCTCCACAAGCGCCTCCTCCCCACACACTCCCCTCTGCTTTATTTCTGCCTGCTCAAAACCTGCCCAGTGTTCCTGGCCCTGATCAAATGTCCTCTCTCCCTGAAATCTATCCTTATCACTGCTAACTAAATAATAATCAGAATGAGGTGACATTAATCAAGGGAAAAGAGACATTTTAAAAGAAGAGAAGAATATCAGTGTTCTCCGTTTCCAAAGCGGGAAAACTCAGCCCTGTATTAAGACATAGCCTCACTTTAACTGTCCAGAAACTTCTAAGGAATCTATCCAATCTTTTTCTTCCAGTTGGTCTTCCCACATGCCTCTCCTGTTATGTTCATTATTCCTCTGCCCATTTGGCCACCTCCCTGTGCAGCTCTCAACTGCTCAAATTACCCTCTGGCACGTTGGCCTTAAACCAACTCATTGCCAGACTATCTTCCTTCCTTTCCTCCTGCTGCTCCTCCATGCAAGAAACATCACAGACTGCGCTCTGTGCCTTCGAGTGTCCGTGATTTGCTTCCATCGCGGCCCTGCCACTCGACGTCTCAGGCTGCTCCATGTGAAACTGGTGCATTCCTCCCCGTCTTCTGCATCTGTGTTCACACCACCCTTCCCCCCACAACCTCCACATCTTCTGAAACCATATATCTCGAATTCTCCAAGACAGACATGATTTCAGATCTATATATTAAATCGTGTCCTCCAACGTTTGGTTTAGAAAGGAACGTCTATTTTTTTTTGTTTCCCTATATATAAATAATATATATTTTTTACATATTTGCCTAAATGTGTAATGCCTATAATATTTTTAGTTTAGAAGGTTATGCCTCATGCCTTTACATGTTCAAACTACCTAACCCAATCGAGTTCAAGCTATTAAAATCTTCTCTGTCCTCACTGATCTCATTTCTCTGAATTCTTACAGGGCATACATACAGTCTGGGTCTCATACTGAGTCACTCAGTGATAGACTTTTTCCCCAGTTGTTCTATGGATTTGGTCATATCTCTCACAGTATAATCTTCTTGAGGTCAAGGACCATATCTTCCTTTTTAGTATTCAGAGAAATTATCAAGTCCTAGGCAAAGAGTAGTCTCTTAATAAATACTTGATTGCTCAATTAATCTACTTATGAAGTTAGAGCAGTGGTTCCCAATGGCAGGGGGAGCAATTTTGTCACCCCAGGAGACATTTGAAAATTGTCCGGAGATATTTCTGGTTGTCTGGTAGGGAAGGAGGGGCAGGGGCACTACTGCTAACATTGAGTTGGTAGAAACCAGGGGTGCTGTTACACATCCAGGGGTGCTGTTACACACCTTACAGTGGACAGGACAACAACCTATGACGAAGGACTCTCCAGTTTAAATGTCAATGAGGCCAAGGCTTAGAAACCTTGAGTTAAAAGAAAGTGAGGGGGAAAGAGTCTGCTTAATAGTTTCAGAATCAAGATTTCGAGGTCCTCTCACAAGACTATGCCTGGTTGTGATCAAACAGGATAAGTCCCTCTCCAAAAACAGGGATAAAATGTATCCTTGTCCCTACCCTGGTTGGCAATTTTATCAGCAGCCTAGGAGAAGTGACAGAAGGTATACAGATCAATTCTGTTGGTTATATAGAGCTAAGATAGTAGAGTCAGGATTCAAATCAGCTCATCAGATTGGGATCATGCACCGAAGTTAACCAATTGAAACTAAATAAGAAAGACACGGTACAGAATTTAGGTCCAAAAAAATCAGTACATGACCGTGGAATTATGAAAGCTTATTATCATATGATCACTTATTATCACAGATCGTACAATTACAAGCTCAAGGTAAGCCAACGAGGGCTTGCGACAGGGCTGCTAAAACCCTATAACACCTTATTGGTAGAAGTAGAATGTTCAGTAAAAGGGAAGAGGAGGTGGTTTTGTTTACCTTTGCAATCTAGCAGGTGGGAAACAAAAGGTGTTAAGTCCAGCTGCTTGGACTGGCATTCTGACTCCCCTATTTGTGAGACTTGGGACAAGTTACTTATATACTGTCTGCCTCGAGTTACTTAAATTCTTTCCTCCTCTATAAAGTAGTCCCTTCCCCATGGGATAATTTTGCAAATGAAACAAGATTAAGTGCTTAGCAGGTACCTGGCATACACAGTGGACCCTTAACCAATGTTAAGGGCAATGATGTCTGTTGCATTCGAAAATCTGTGTATAATTTTTGACTCCCGAAAAACAACTATTCTTGGTATCCATAGGAGATTGGTTCCAGGACCCCCGCTCCACCTGGTAGATACCTAAATCTATGGCTGTTCAAGTGCCCTGTATAATATAGCAGAGAGCTATGCATACAGTAGGCTACCAGAACCCACAGACTCCCAAGCAGCACAAGTACTTCCATGGATTGAAATTGGTACAAGTATTTCTTGAAAAAATTCTCACATAAATAGACCAATGCAGTTCAAATCTGTGTTGTTCAAGAATCAACTACAGTAAGCTTTCAGTCAATTATAGTTGTTGTTGTTGTTATATTAAGATAAACCTACTTAGAGTGACAGGCAGATAAAAGTCCAGAAACAGTGCCACACACGGAACAATCACATGGATCACTAGAGCAGATAAGATACTGTAGTGTCACATAACAAACTGCCTCCAAATATTTGAAGGGCTGCCATACTGATCCAATAAAGTACAATAAAATAAAACTATGTGGCTTGAAAGTGCAGAACTAGGACTAGCAAGTAGATGTACAGGAAACAGATCCTCGGTCATTAAAAAGTCAGAGTATTTCAAAACATGAGTTGCTTTGCGATGTATAGTAAGCACCCCCATTACTAAAAGCAGAAGTTGGAAATCATCTGCCAGGGATGGTATAAACTGGAGAGGAAATTTCTGAACTTGGAGAGATCTTAGTCTTATGACCTCTGGGGTCCTATCCAAGCATAAGATGCTAGTATTCTGTTCAGTGCAACTGTCAATTAGGGCATATATTTCCCGTTCCAGCCTGCTTCTCTAGAACCCACCCCCCTCCTCTGTTTCTAATGCCCCTTTGTTCTTTTCCTTAGCATGATGACAAATATTTTTCTTCTTGCTAGATGACTATTAAAAGTAATACATTTAATTCCAAAAATAAACAATTTCCTGATTAAGTTTATCTAAGGCATTTGCCTCTTAGAAAATACCCTAACTTAGAGGTTGAACTTAATGGTTCCCTAACTGGGTCATAGCGAAACACTTATTAGTCCACTTTGCTCTGTATAAAACACCATAAAACTCTGATCAACGAATGTCAATAAATATGTTATTTTGTGTTATATCAGATATCAACTTTCACTATGGTCTAGTGAAAACAAGTAATAGATACTAACTGTGGGAATATTAAAATTAGCACATTCTCGGGAAAAGTGTGATTGTTCTAAAATCATGGTACCTAGAACCAGTTTTAAACCCAATGGTTTAATCAGTGACAGCTCACCTCAATTAATACATTTTTACAAACCAACCAACCAATGACAGCCCCTCACTTCTGAGGATCAGCTAACCAAAAACAGACTCATTTCAGAATGCCAGCCAATCAACAAATAAATATGCTTTTACAGACAATGTCAGCCCCGTATGTCTAGGAAAGTACTCCAATCCCCAAACTTCATGCTTCCCAAAAACCAACGAGTGAACTTCCTGGGCTCCTTGGGCCCAAACTCCAACTGTCCTTCGGTCTGCTGCCAGGTAAGTTAGTGTCAACAACAATCTAAATTCAACTAGTTTCGCTGAGTTATAATTTGTAACCAAGTAGATCTTTGTATAAAACCATTAGACCTCAATCTTTGTATAAAGTAATTTGAAGTTTTAGTTTCAGCTGTCCTTTCTGGTAAATAATTATACCTAGGCCTTTGTATGAGGTCATTAGACATTTTGTTTGGGAGGTATACCATTGAGTAATTAGACACAGGTCTGTACAAATTCATCAGACCTTATTTTTGCCATTAAACTGCTAATACCCCTGGTGCTCACTTTGCTTTTGCTTTTGTTTGTCTATATTATAAAGTCTTATTTCGTGTATTTTTGTTTTGTTCTGGAAGGCCTTATTTCTGATATATGAATAAGGGAGTGTTTCATATAGAATGGCCCAATAAGTCACCAATCTAATCCAAGCTGGTCCCAAGGGACAACAGTTGGAGGTGCATTTGACGGGTAACCAATTCAGGAAAAGGCAATTAGTCAAACTTCACTTCAGGTTCCCTGCAAAATGTTCATGAGGGTATTCCCTGTCTTGTCAATGTGTGAAAGGTCACTTTTAGCCTGGATTCCAGGGTCAAAGATCATCAGGTCATTGACTGCATGTCCCTTTTCTAACCTTTGCTTAGAAAGAGAATGCAAGATACCATTTACAGGCACATACTCTTTCTAAGTAGCCTCTTTCATTTCTCTGGGGCTCTTCTGTGTAAAAAATACAACTTCCTCTTGAATTAATTCATTTAAGAGGAACTCTAGAAATCTAAAGGTCAATGGTTAGCTTCTTTAATTACCATGCTAAGGTTTGAAAAACAAAATTCTACTTCTACCATGAACTCAAAGACTCTGATACCTTCTGAAACCCATCCTCATTTCATTTTTTTTCCCTTTCTTCTTTCTACATGAGCCATGATTTTTTTCAGAGTTTTCTTGGGGCGCGGGGGGGACCAATCACATTGTGAAATTGCTAGACCAGAACACAGCCCTAAAGAAGCTGGGAGAAATATTTTTTTGGTTTTGGTTTTGGCTTTGTTTTTTTGGTTTTTGTTTTTTGTTTTAATAAATTGAAATGAAAAAAAAAAAAGTTAAATTTTAACCCTGGTCCGGAGCCATACCAAGAGTTATAACCAAGGATTTCCTAACGAAATCTCAGGAAGCCCAGTAGAAATCTGTTACTCAATTCAAGATTTCTTTAGGTATTTGTTGTTCGGAACTACAGACCTATACTAACTACTTCAGTTATTAATGCTTCAACTGGAGAAAAGCAGCAGGGTAAGAAAATTTTTAATAAGTTATCTGTGTAAAATGAAGAAAAAGCACCTTAAGAGAACAAGAAAAAAAATTTAAATACAGTACAAAAGACAATTCCAGAAGCCTTTCTTTTAGTGGTACACTGAACAAATATTCAAAATCATAAACTAAATAAAAATGAAAACAGACGTCAGAAAACTTTCAAAGAGTATTCTGGAGTAGACCTAATAGTTGAAGAAAAGATTTGTTTTCTCATTTTTTTTTCTTTTTCTTCTAACAGGCTCAAATATGAATTAGGGGATAATGAGAAAAAAATTAATTGACATCCAAAATTAGCAGTTTAGAAGATATTCAGTATACAGATAGACATTTTCAGAGAGCCTCCAGAAAGCTAATAAGCTAGAAATCGATAGAACTTACGATCCTCTAGATAAAACAACTGGCTCCTGAAAGAAAAACAAAACTAAAAGCTCTTCTATCCTCTAAGAACTGAGAGGCTACAGGTAAGGATACTTGTATATATGACAAGCAGAAGAACCAGTGTCTTTTTATGGCTAAGAAAGCGAAAGATAACTATCCAAAAGCTGTCCAATGATGCTCCTCCAAAGGAAACATAAGCACCCAGCAATTCCAGTCCCTCCTCTAACATATGACCCCAAATCTCAGGGAGACCAGTGTGTAACCATATCAGTTACATTCTCCATCAGGACAGAGCTAAGTCCAATTTGACTCAGCACTCTATTCCAGCTCTTAGCCCAGTGCCTGGCATGGAGTAGGTGCCCATTAAATATTTGTTCAGCAGTGAATACATAAATGAATGAAGAAAGTGACCTTTTTAATGACACACTGCAGTCTATGCCTTAGTCCTAAAGAACAAAAACCTACGAATTGGAGTGTGAGCCTCCATCATTAACTGGCGTGAATCAGGCTAGAGTTATTGTCCCTACTTATGGAGCTCCTGATCGCCATAATGGTTTACGTTGCGTAGATTATTTCCTAAGGAGCCTATAACTGGGAAACATGTAGACAAACAGGCCCCACAGAGCACCCCAGATCGCCAGAGTCCTCCCTCGTGGGGAGGGAAAATAAGCCCGAACCCAGGTCTTGTTTCAGTGCCTTCCTCTGAGGCAAAGCCAGGAATCTGAGACTAAGAACCTGCTAAGGGAGAACCTGCCTGGTGGGCCTCTGGCACGTTTAGGGCTAACAATAGTAATGGATAAGTATCCAGGGCAACCAGGACCTCTTCCAATCATCCAGGCCCCGGGCAACCTCCGGAGGTCCTCCGGCCTTTGGGGACCCTGATGCCTGCTGCTGGGGATTGGCTCACTCTGGTCAGCTCCCTATGGGGCTCCTCTCCTGGCGTCTCCTGGCTGCAAGATTGGTCCAAACATAGGGCCTTCTTCCTTGGCCAGGGTTTCACCTCCTCATATCAGGTGGCAAACCAGCTGGTTCAGTCCCAAATCAGGTCTTCTGACTCCTCCCAGACCAACCAACTTCTGAGCAGGAAATCCTGCCCCTCCCCAAAGAGTGGGAAACCGCAGAGGAAGAGGGAGATGAAACAGAAGGGAAGGCAGAGGAGGAGGGAGAGGGAGACGAGAAGCAAGAAGAGGGAGAGCAATAAAAAGAAGTCGAATTTGGTTGAAGCCTCAAGGTAAGACTTTAAAAAATTCTATTATATATATATGCATCACCATTTGTGTCAGGTTCTAATTCACAGTAGGTCCTCAAAAAACTGCAATTGAAATAATGCATCTTTTGGAATAAACTAGAGAGCTGGGATGAAGAGAGATTTCAATGTCAAATGTTGGTCAAAAAGGAAAAAAAAAAAAAAGAAATGCCCAATGAGTTATGAAATGTGTAGGAGAAAAGATGCGATAAGACGCAGATGGAACCAAATGTCTGTTACTGGCGCTGAGAGCGTTCTGATCATTTTGGGATAGAAAGTTAAGTTGGAACAAAAAGTTGCAAAAATAGTTTTTAAAATGTCTGCATGTTCTTTTGATATCATACAAAGATTGCAGGTCGTAAGCATTTTTTAAAATTGGCTTTAAACCGATGACAGAGCACAAACACCAAGCAGTATCTTGGGAATTGCTAAGAGTGCTGATATCTGCATTTTGCATCCAATCATCAGCTAGTTTAATATTATTAATATCGAGATCTGGAGCTTTGAGAAAGGCTCATTTTATTTCAAGAAGTCTTGTTCAGTCGACCAAGGGAGGCCTGAAGTTGTCGATCAAAATTCTCCATGTGCTGCTCACCTATTCCTGAAGCCCAGTCCACTCTGGCTGCTCAGGATACTGACCTTCTGAGCTTTACAAGGGCCTGTTCAGAGAGAATTCAAAGACATTTCTTTCAGGTCAGTTTGAGAAACCCGACAGAAACAGGAAATGCCATTCCTACCCCCACCATTTATCCAAACTCTTACTTGCCATCAATAGACAGTATCATCCAGGAGCTTGCGGTTTACCGATCCAGGCACTTGGAGGGATTAAAATAGCTAGACTCGTGCTTTGGAGAGTGTCTGTAGATGATGGTGATGTGTTTTCACAACAGTTGGCTTTTAAGAGTCCCGCTCTCCCAACTTTTCCAACAGAGCTTAACAATTCAGAGGGACACACTCGAAATGGCTTTTTTTAGTGCCAGTATTTCTCTTTGGGGTTTGTGTGAGTAAATCAAAGTTGGAAGCTGAAAGGAGGGTGGGAGAGGTACAGAGAGATGCAAGAATCTCACGTCTGCTTGCTTGCCAAGATTTGAAAGGAATTGCCTTTCCCTCTTTAGCATGATATGAAAATAAAACCCAAAAATCCAAGCTTGCTTTTTATAGTAATTTCAGTACAGCTAAAAGCTCCCTATATCCAATTTCTGAGCTGGAACAAATCTTAATCCAATTTAATTCCTCTTGTTTGCCAGGTAAGGAAATTAAAGCCAAGACAGGGGAAGGGCCTTGCCCAAGGTTTTATATATATATATATATATATGTATGTCAGTGATGGAGGGGAGACTGGAACTCAGTTCTCCTAGTCCCGCCCAGGGGCCTTTCAAGAAACCACCCAAATTTTATAGGAAGGGTGCCCTAGATGCCAAGAACATATAAACATTGCATCAGCTGATTAAATAAAACATTCCATTAAAAGATACTCAAGTAATCCTTGCCTGGCAAAAGTGGAAAGAAAGAAAATATTTGCCTAATAGATAAGATTTTTCCAGAATCTGTTTTATAACTGTCAAGGGAGTAGAGGCTATAAAAGAAGGATTTAAGGCGGGTTTGTCACAAGAAAACTAGAATATTTTACATTCCTACCATTGATCCAGCATTTTACATATCTCTTTATATAATCTTATAGTATCTTCATTTTTAAGATAACATTTTTAAATTTGTTCGAATTCAGAGAAGGAATAACATGCTATTATTTGGGCATCTCTCATTAGTAGGCCCATGATCACGCTCTGGGCCAACATGGATATTTACAGTGTAGCGACCATGACACTGTTACGCAGGCCACTCCCCAGCATGGACCCCTCGCTGCAGCCATGTCAATCTGTCAGTTCCCTCTGACATATCATCCTGTTTCTAGACCACCTGCCTGAACGCATGCAGTTCTCTCTGCTCGGAATGAATGCCCGTCCCCCCACTTCATCTCATAACTTGTACTTATCCTTCTAAACTTAACCCCAGGACTGCTTCTTCCAAAAAATCTTCCCCTACCCCCGCCCCGGGCTGATTTGGATGGCCTGTTCGGTACTCTTTAGCGTCTTATGCACACCCTTATTATAGGAAGTTATTATGTTATTGTGGCTTTTCGTTTACTTGACTATCTTTCTTATACTTAACTACAACCTCCTGGAAGGAAGACACCAAATATTGCTCAGGTTTCACATTCCTGGCACGGTTTGGGTCATTTATTAGTGCTCAATGAACACTTGGAAAAAATGAATGAATGAACAAATACAATATTTCCCTTCCTTTTCTTCTATTAAAATGATTTAATAAAAAGCCTCATTTCTACACTCTTGACTCTTGGGTAACTTGTGGGAAATAGAAGATGTCACTATTATACAAGCTTCCCCTCGTTTCAAGCCTAACAGTATGCTCCAAAGAGCTATCCAAGAGTTAAGCATGGCATATGAACAACCATATTAATCTCTGTTTCCTTACCAAATACACTGATCACAATAGAAAAATTTACATGCTGTAAACCACAAAAACAAAAAGAACTGGAATAGAGACGACAGCCGAGGAGAGGTGTCAACATCCTTTTGGAAGATGGAAAGTGAACGGATGAGTGATAAGTGACTTAGCAAACTGGAGATTGCTGAAGCCCAAGTGCCCGTGACAGGAAGCCAACAAGAAGCCACAGAACCCAGGCGAGTCTGAGGAATCAGGGCATCTCGGAACACGAGAGGGAGGGAGAGAGGAAAGCAAAAATAAGAGACACTCCAGATCCCTTCTCCTGCCTTCCAACTAAAGATGGAAAGTTTATTTTCTGGAGAAGCTGGCCAAAGAGGCAGCAGGCTCAGGGCCACCAGGCACAGCAGAGGTTGTGGGCAGGCATGGAGCTAGAAACAGAAGGATTAGAGAAAGACTCCATCCTGAAAGATGAGATTCCCCAGTTCCTAATCCTGGCTCAGCTCCCAGAACACCAACAGCCTGGCTTATGTCCCTCTCCATTCACCCTGCTCCAGCCCACACTAAGCAGAAGAATTAAGGATTGATTCTCCTGAAAAGAAAGTATCCAAACAAAGAAAAAAAACCAAAGTCACTGATATTTGGGGTCTCCCAATGAAACTATCCAAACTGGATTATCCTTCAGTAGAGTCCAACAATTAACAAGCCCTGCCCTCACACACAAAAGCTTCCAACAGCCAAGGAATGGACTCCAAGGATCGCCAGTCATAGAATGAAAGGCTCTGACACTGAAGATGGAGACCTCAAAATAAGTGATAGAGAGAGCAGAAGAAATTGTTCATAACAACCGCCACAATAACATGGATATTCTCCTAGAGAAAAGGGAGGACAGTGCATCCATGAACAAAAACCAGTAAGCCAGGGCTTTAAAAAGGTAGTAGGCAACAAGAAAGAACCTTTAAAATAAAAGTACGACTAGAAATTTAAAAATTAAAGTGATGTGCTGGAAGATAAAATTGATTAAAAATCTCCCAGAAAGCAGCATAAAAAGGGAAACAAAAATAGGACAAAAACAATGAGCGACTTACAAGATCCATCCAGGAGCTCTGACGGCTTCTAATAATAATTCCAAAAAGAGAGCACAGAGAGAATGGAGGGGAAAACATTTACCAAAAAAAATTCTCCAAAATTTCCCTCAATGAAAGATTTGCATTTCTATATTGAAAGGATCCAGTGGGTACTCAACACAATATATGAGAGAGAGAGAGAGAGAAAAAAAACTCTCCCCAAAGTACATCACTGTAAACGTGATGGAATAAAAGGATCCCAAAAGTTCTAGAAAGAAGAAAACCAGTTCATAAACCCAGCATCAGGAATTCAGGCAGCAACTGAACTTCTCAGGATCAACACTGAAAACTAGAAACTGAAAGGCAATACAGCAATGTCTTCCAATTCCATGAGAAAATAATCTCCAGTCTATAAATCCTTACCCAGCCAAACCATGAATCGAGGAGAGAGTAAAATAAGGACAAGCAGGCAGAGCCGCCACCCTGGGGGTTTATGTGGCCACAGTTGGATGAATGAATGCCCACGTAACGATGTTAAATGTAAAACAGCACTCCTGCCTCCGCAGTCTCGAAATATTTCCTCACCATTCATGAGAAGTCGACCAAGAAAGAGAGACGTTGGGTGGCAAAAGACCGTCCCAGCGACCAGCCTGTCAAGCTCCTGGTCCAGACTGGAACGGGAGGCCTGGGGGTCCAGGAGGGATCTCTCCAAGGAAAAAAGCCAGAGAGATTATCCAATTAATTGGGCCAATTTATTTGAGTTTTCTAGCTCTTGTCAGAGAATTTGGAGAATGTGGACAACGGAGTCAGCAAACACAGAAATGCGACTGTAAACTCCGGGGATGGGGGGAAAAGAGAAGAAAAGAAATGCAATCGTAGTTACGTTCCATAGCTGAGCTGTAAACAAGCAGTCACAGCAATATGAACACTGATTATTAATTTAATTAACATTTGTAAAATAGTGTTAGAAATCTAAGAGAAAAAAATGAGGGTCTATGTATGTTGTAAGAAAATAAAAAGCAAAATTATAATATTTCTTAGTAGAAAATTAATCATTTTTAAAATTGCAAAATCAAGAGCTAGCAGTAAACGCATACTGTATAAAAATATGGGGTTGATCCACAAAGTTAAAAAATAAGATTTAAAAAAAAAAGGCCGCTTTTTTTATAGGTCTTCGGTACCATCTGTCTTCTAAAACCCTCCTCACGTGTTATATTTATAAATATAAAAATAATTTTTTAAAAAAGAGAAAAAATGGTTCCATCATAACAGCATTCTCCCACGAATTACATTCTACCTACCAGTCAACACGTTGAAACAAGCTATAGTTAAAGTATTGACCTAATTACCCCAGCAGTTCCCAGTCTGTCTGTTCAGTTTACTTCGGAATCGCATGGGGAACTTTGTAATAATACCGATTCCTGGGTCCCACCCTTGATGATTTGGATTCAACAGGCCTTAGTGGGCCTGGACTAGAGCAGAAATCATGAGTGTGTGTGCGGAGGGATGTGTGTGAGTGAACTGTTCGGGTGTATTGTGAGCCTATCTTCCTCCTTCCCTCCCTTTGTCATCCTCTTGCATCTGAACTGAACCCATAAATCCCTTTAGACGACTTGAAAACATTGCCAGAAATGAAGTCCCCATCCTGGTGATTTTTAACCCCTGTACAGGGTGAGCTTTCTCTCCCAACCCTGGTGCTCCCTCTGCTGGCAGAAGCCTGTCAAAACTCTTAGCATCCTAAATCTAGAAATGCTCCTCCCATTTTTTCTATTAGGTCGTTTTCCCAAGCTCTTTCCAAGCCCTCAAACTCCCTGACCCCTGCCATCAGAAAACGAAAAATTCAACCAACCTGGGAAAGACTTCCTGGCCTTATAGGTTGAACATATAGAGATCAAGAGGGACTGGGACGAGGCAGGAATGAGAAGTGAGAGGTACTTGTTGCCGTCAAGCCTGAAGAAAAGCAGACCTTCAGGAGTTTCTCTCCATCTTCTTCTTCCTCCCCGTCCCCCAAGAGAGATGGATGGATGGCGAAGCCACATCTATCTGCCTCCCCAAAATTAAACCAGGAAATGCGTTAGGCCAAAAAGCTCACTTAATTTGAAAGCGGAAGACAAGGTTTTGACATCCGCCCTCACTTTACTTCCTCATTGGTCCTTTTCCGGGGCTGTGTGACATATGGTCAGACCCCAGGAATCGTGCCCCTCCAGCGATTCTGTGAACTCTGCTGGACCTTTCCCACAGCTGAAATCACGCTCAGCCTGGCTCAGTGTCTAGCACGGAGAAAGTGCTCAAAAACGATTGAATAAAAACTTAACCTGTTGCTATTCTAAAAATCAAAACCCTCCTTCAGATTTGCATACCTCTCAAATTCCTCAAAAAAGTACCCCGATGCCTACATTGAACACTCTTTCCTCGTGTACCCTCACTCTTCGAGCCAAATGCATCCGGCTTCAGAACTCTCTGGCATAGGTCTGCAGTGATCCCTATTCGCCAGACCCAACGCGTTGTCACCTCTCCTCCTTGGCCTCTCAGAAGCTTCAGAGTTGTGACCTCTCCCATCTCACTGCGATATACACCCTCCACCCCCACCCCCACCCCCAGGGTTCCCTGTTCTCACAGGTCCTCCTGCTCCTGTCTTCTCCTTCGCTCTTTTCTTCTGCCTGACCCATAAACGTTAAGTGTAGCATTGCCCCTCGTACCCTTCAGCCTCTCCCTAGCGGTCTCATCTATTCTTATGGTTTCAACTTTAACTTACATGATTGAATTCCCCCAAATCTATATCTCTGGCCTAGATCTTTCCCCCAGAGCTCCAAATCCACACTAGACATCTTTATCTGGATGTCTAGTAATCACTTTCCATTAAACACCCAAAAGATGCTTTCTGAGCACCTACTGTGTGCCAAGCACCATGCTAAGCACTGGCAAGGTGGGGCAGGCCTCTGCCTCCCAGAGCTGTGTGTAATAGGAAAAACAGACAGATGAGCAGCTGTGGGGAGCTACGTATGGTAAGAGAAATGCCAAGTGTTGGGGTGGGGGAGAGTGGGGTACCTCACCTGTCTGGGGAAGGTGATTTTGAAAGGTGGATAGAACCTGAAGGATAAGAAGGAGTAGGGGTAGGTGTGGCAAGAGGTTCCTGGGAAATGATTTTTAAAATGTATGGAGAACTTCTAAAGCTAAAAGAGTGAGTCTGGACTTTATCTTAAGAACAGTAGGAGCCACTGCACAAGAACTGGATGGAGGGGGGGAGTGGGGGGAGCCACAGGGCACTTCCAGGGTTGGCGGTGGTTGGGTCTTAAGGCGAATGGGAAGCCCATGAGGCTTTCGTTTTTTATTATACCTCATGAGTTACTTATGGGGTTTCATATACTCTTCTGTGCATATCAAATGTTTTGCAACCTTTTGTGTTTTAAATAAATAGATTGGAGAAGGTGAACTAGGCAGAGAGAAGAGTGGGAAGGTGACTGAAGCAGAAAATAGCAGTGGCCTGAGTTGGGGTAGTCAGTGAGGGTGAAGACTGGGAGATGGTTCTAGAGACACTTAGGAAGAACAATCAACTGGACTGAACTGGAATGTGGGGATACGAAGAGGGAGGAGTGAAGAAGAACTGACGAGGTTCTGGGCTATTAAGTGGACGGATGGTGAAGCCATCGATTGGAATAGAGATCACTAGGAGACAGTGAGTAAAAATAACAAAGTCACTGGAAAACAGTTTAGCAGTTTCTCGAAAACTGAAATATGAATTTACCGTACAACCCGGCAATGCAATCCTGGGTATACACCCAAGAAAAATAAAACAATGTCTACACGAAGATTTTCATGCCAATGTTTACAGCAGCACGATTCCTAATCGCCAAAAAGTGGAAAATTCCAAATGTCTATGAACTGGCGAATGGATAAACAAACTGTGCTATAGCCACACAGTGGAATGTGATTGGCAATAAAAGGAAAAAAGCACTGATGCATTCTATAATATGGACGAACCTCAAAACCATGATGCTAAAGTCAAAAAAGTCAGACACAAAAGATCACACATTATGTGATTCCGCTAATATGAAAGACAGAAAGTAGGTTATTGGTTTCCTGGAGCTTGGGATGGGAACAGAGACTAATTGTAAATGAATAAGAGGGATCTTCTGGGAGGACAGAAATGTTCTAAAATTGGACTGTAGTGATGGTTTCCCGATTCTGCAAACTTATTAAAAATTATTGAATTATACAATTACCGTAAGATAATCTTCTGTTATATAAACTGGACTACCAAAAAGAGCTATTAGAAAACAATCAAGTAATTTTGGCATGTTGAGCTTGAGGTGTTTAGGACTCATTTGAGTAAACAGGTGGTGATGCTACCTGAAGCTTAGGGAGAAAATGCTGTACAGGAGGCAGAGATTTTTTTAGACTTATCAACATAAAGATAGTGGTTGGAGCCACAAGAGGGAGGAAAGTCACCCAGAGTGGACAGAGAGGGAGCGTGAAGAGCTAATGGAGGGGGTGAGGCCAGACTCACGAGCCTGGGGTGTGTGGGGGATCCACAACTTTCGGCATAAAAGGTGGGTTTCAGGGTGCGGTGGCTTCAGGACAGAAAGTAAATGGCCAGAACTACAGATTCCAGAAGCTGCTATTCAAGGCCCTCAAGGAAGTGGTCCTACTTACTCCTCCGGGCTTACTTCTTCCCACCATGGAACCCCATCCCTTAAAGTTCAGGGATCTCGCCGTATAAAATTGTTTGCAGTTTCCCAAACAGGTCATTTTCTTTCCCACCTTCTTCTATGTTCTCATGTGGCTTCTCTGCATGAAATGTTCTAAAGACCAACCCTCCCCTCTCCCCACACACTCCTGGAACTCAACTCAGTGCTCATCTTCCTCGTTTGCCTGGCTCATTCCCGCTCCTGTTCAATACAGGGCAAGGTTAACCTTCATCTGAAGCCTTTCCTACTGCCCATCCCCCAGGTGGGACAGGCTACTTCCCTCCTCACGCCCCCACCAGAGACTTTCAGCATATCACTAGTAACGCTTCACGCATTTCATTTATTTCCACGTCTGTCTTCTCATAGGGTTCGGAAAGCATTGTCTGTCTTTTCATTCATAGTACCTGACCCACAGTAAGTACTGAATGAACCTTAGTAGATGAAATCTCCACTCAGCCAGCCTCCAGCAGCTGGCACTCTTTCCCTCCTTTCCTTCTTAGGGCCCTTTTGGAGGGCTGTCTGTGGCCAGGGTGCTGGGCTCCATTGCGGGAAAGGTAGATGAGCTGGTCTCAACTCTGCTATCAGTAAAGGTCAGGAACATTTTGTCCACACCTAAGGCACAGTTTGTCCACACCTAAGGCACAGTTTCCCGGTGTTTCCAAAGTTCCATGTCACTTCTAGGATTGCAAAATAAAACACAAGGGGCCCAGTTAAATCTGAATTTCAGATAATGATTTAGTATGAGAACATCCCACTCGATAGCTGAGATTAAATATATTCCGAAACTGTAGTGATTGTTCACCTGCAATTCGAATGTAACTGGGTGCCCTGTACTTCTATCTGCTAAATCTGACAGCCCTACTTCCCAGCAAATGGAAGTGGCTTCCCTTTAATGCTGAAGCCACTGACACCCTAAAAAAAACGCACCTGGCTGAGGCTGCTGTGCCACCCTGAGTGCTTCCTGAAATCTTGGCTGCAGACACAAGAAGCAGCACTGACGGCCAAAGCTGCGTGGTGGCTTTGCTGGAGGGGTCCTCTGGCCCGTGAGGAACTCGGCCAGGTTTCACAAGCGTTTCCAGGCTCCAGGCGGTCTGCCCTACCAGTCCCCCCGCCACAGGCTACACGTGACAGGACATGAGGCAGGACAGCACGTACGGGCAGCCCATCCCATCTCTGGTTCAGTTTCGCATATCTGAGTCTCCATTAGTGGAAAATACGAGTGAATCTGTGGTTTAGGAACAGGTCATGCAGAAGGGTTGACTGATGAGACCTTCTTCCCCAGCAGAGAGAGAAGAAAGTTGGAGGGACTGGAGGGAGGTGTCCATGTTAATAGATAACAGTGGTTTCCATAACTGGGGACACAGTTTGGCAGCCATGGCACAGATTTACGAGGTCCTAAAAAATCAGACCTGAGGAACTGAAAGAAGGGGCAGCACAAAAGAGTGAACAGACAGCTTTGTGGCTGTGGCAGTAAAAGGAACGTTACTTGATTAGGGAAAACGATATAAAAAAAGGCTAGATGAAAGTCGTATTTCCTTTTATTTGTTTGTTTGTTTGTTTGTTTAATTGGTTGAGAACCTCTAGAAGAGAACTGGGGATGAGGGTTGACGGGCTCTGACTGGACGCTGAATCCCAGTGATTTTCCTGGTTTAAGTCAGGCTCTAGGGAGACAGCAATCTTTTTGCTGCTACAGCACCTCAGAAACAAAACATTAAAACAGCAAAGGTTCACTGAATGCATATTTTAGGTCAACGTTAGAGGGAGACAGAGAGAGGCAAAGATGAAAAAGACACAGATCACGTCCTCTGGGAGTTTACAAGCAAAGCAGAGAGCCAGCCATGTAAACATAGACAGACAGCGGATCAATGTTTGTTATGTGATTCGGTCAAAGTGTGGTGCCCCTGGGCCCTTGAGACCCTCTTGGGGACTTGAAAGGTCAAAACTACTTTCATAATCATACTGACACACGATGCGCCTTTTCTTTCCCTCTCATTGTCTCACGAGTTTTCCCAAGGCTACAGGATGTGTGACAGTACAAAGTGTAACACATGTACGCTTACATGTTCTTGAGTTTTAAAAAATTTCTCAGTCTTAAATTTTCATATATCAATAGCTAAAACCCTCATAGGCAAAATTCTTTGAAACCCTCAATAACTTTTAAGATTGTAAAGGAATTCTGAGGCCAAAAATTTTCAGAACCCATAAGACAATATATCATCTACCATTACATGGTGTCTTCATTTCTGGTTAATGCATTTTATTGACTAAAAAGTATTTCATCTTTTTAGTAATTCCATAAAAATTACTTTATTGAATTCTTTCACAATGTCCTTATTATCTAGCATGATAGCCATTAGGCCACCTAATTATCAACCTGTTTTGTGTTTTGTTTAATGTGTCTGTTAAATGACCTTTGAGGCAGCACAATGTTGGACTTTATATTTTAATTCAGCCAACGATCAACAATAGTTGATGCATTGTTTTATGTTCTATCACCCTCCTGTTTATCTTACTCATTGTTATTTTTGCTTTCTTTAAGTTTTCTGTAGTGCATTTAAAATTTTTTTCTTTTCTGTTAGACAATAAACTTCCCTAGTCTGTCCATCTTTCTATCATTCCAGCATCATTATATTTTAAAGCAATTTTTATTGTTTCCTATAATTTTGCTATTAATAGTATAGTATTAAGAAAATAAATCTTATTTTGGTAATCACATGAGAGAGAGAGAGAGAGAGAGAGAGAGAGAGAGAGAGAGAGAGAGAGAGAAAGAAAGAAAGAAGAAAGAAAGAAAGAAAGAAAGAAAGAAGAATAAATCTTACATTTCCTTCCCTCTAGAGATGAAAATGGAGTCTAGTCTGTAAAATATCATGGTAGCAAAAAGTTCCTTATAAAATTATGTAGATATCTTGCAGTCCTGACAGTGTATAAGTCTCCCTCTAGAGAAAATTGAATTTTCTTTACTTTTTTTTCTATTTTATTCCCCCTGAAACTTGAGTTCTACCTAGCCCTTGACTAGTCTCAAATCTCCATTGTTTTCTGGAAATGAACTTCACAGCTATGGGCTTTTGTTGACAAATTATTACATCTCCTCTGGGTCTTAAATTATTTTCCTTTACTCTGAAGTGAAAATTCAGTGAGTGTTTCCAGATACTGTACTTGGGGTCTTAACTCGATTTGTCTTAAACTTATGTGCATCCCCCAACCCCCATCCTCAACCAATATTCTCCTCCAAAGCTCCAGTACCCATTCTTATCATCACATTTAAATGGTCTCCTTGGCTCTGTCGGTAACTTGCAGAATTCTGCATCTGCTCTGTGATGGAGTAATTTTTTACAGTTTGGTTAGTTGGTTTTAAGTTGGAAAACTTAACAGTATCTTAGCTTTTTTCTTCGAGGATTCTTCCTTAATGAATTTGTGCTACAGACATACCAAGGCGGTTATTTCTATATTTCTGCGATAACTTCTAGTTTACCTGGGGTTTCTCTCCTATGGTCCTTTTATTGTCATCAGATCAAATTTTAGCTGGATGTGGACTTTTGGGGCCAGTTTTGCTTCAATGGTGCTGGTTCTTCTCCCTTCTGCACCAAGTCCCCTCTTCCTAGCATCTTTACCATGGTTCTTGTTCCACTATAGCATTTACGAGACCCAATGTAATAGCTGCGTGCCTTTTTTCTTGGCACTCATTATTTCTTCTTTCTTTGCTGTTAAAGTAATAAGTGTACGTTCTGTTGCACTTGCCTGAGACTCTTGAATCGGTCTTGGGTTTCTCCCCAGCCGGTACTGGCTGGCTTGCGTTTCCCTTTGATGTTATAACACATGTTTGCTGAATTTGAGTGTCAGGCTTTTCAAGCTTGTTTGCTTTTTTCCTTTCCGAGATAGGCACATTTTTTTCTTAAGCTTATTCTTCTGTTTTGTGCTATTATTTTTAATTGCTTCTGATTAGGAGGTGGGGCTGAGAGTGAGATTTGGCTTGAATTTGGCTGTTTTTGCTATTACTCACATTTCTTCAGAAGCCCCACATACTTTCTCTCTGCTTCGACATACCACTTTTGAAAGCAATGACTCTTGGCATAAATGATGTAAAGGGGATGATGGGTTCAGGGTAGGAATGTTTAGGAATCCAGTCCTGTACAATCTTGAGCTTGGCCATCTGGAAGTCTCTTCTTGCTCAATGAAATGGAGTAAACATTATCCATTATGAAATCTACCAAGCAGGCTGCCAGGACAAATGGGATCCCACTCAAAGCCAATCGCTGCTCTTACAAGGAAACTGGCTAGCACTGCCTAAAGCTACTCCAACCTCCCCCATCCCTGAGGTCACAATTCGAAGGCTGCTGCTGGCCTAGAAGGTTGTAGAAAGTTCTGTAAGTCTTCTCTGTATGTCCTACAGGGCTCCTCAGGCAAGGTCATCTGATGGCTTTTTTGAAAAACTCTCTGCTCTCTATTCTTGGGATCTTCTTGGCCTACTACTACTATTCTGCAAGTGAGGAATTCAGACCAGGTAAGTACCAATGTGTCTAATTTTGAAGAAATAGATTAAAAAAAAAAAAAAACAGGGGTGGCTGGAGAGTTTCTGAGGATCATGATGATCTCCTGATTCCTCAAGATGCTGAACTCAGAGGGAACCCTGAGGTTGGTCTGTATTTTTATGTCCTCCAGTCATAGGCTATAGGAAATAGGAGTGAAGGGAAGAGTAATCATATAGCAAAAAGATTGCCAAATAGGCCACTCTATGTTTGGTGCCCTTGATGGAAATTTCCGATCCCCTAACAAAAATGAAGGTGATTCCAAAATTCACAACTCAGCCAGATAATTGGGCTCCATGGAGAGTCTGATAAGTGGGAAGCAAGCAAGTAGTGTGGAGCTGATGACTACACAGAAGTGAGGGAAAGCCCCCGGAATCTCTGTGAGCACATGTGTTTTGATGACTTTTTAAATTTGATTTCAATTGAACAAAATTGGGTGAGTCCAGAAATATCCAGAAAACTCCAGTGTTTTAGCTGAATCCTCTTTCCATGGTGTTCTTGAGGAAGGACAATAGGAAGGCTTGATTTTGAGCATCCAAACCAAACTCCCATTTCAGAGCATATTTATGAAAAATCTGAACTGTTTCTTCACTGATTTATGCAGTTTGAGATAAGTTGATCTGGGCTCACAAGCTTTAGACAGTGAGATTAGGCTGCCCACATCCAGAGCAGGAGAAGGGATATTGCTGCTAAGTTGGGTGTGCTCCTCACATCCTTTTGGGGTTTCCCAGAGATGCTCCAAGGAAAGAAAGTGATTGTCACAGGGGCCAGCAAAGGGATCGGAAAAGAGATGGCCTATCACCTGGCGAAGATGGGAGCCCATGTGATGGTGACAGCAAGGTCAGAAGAAACTCTAAAGAAGGTGAGGATTCTGTGCCCACAGACGCATGTACCCTCACATGCCCAGATGTAGTCTTATATATGCTCACATATACATGTCAACACACAGAGGCTGCCCCATCCAAACTCAGATGCATACACACACATAAACACATGTACCTGCACGCATACCTACAGGCTTAAACACCCATAAAATATACATTTCAGTATTCACTCCCATGCACAAATATATAGATACAAAGTTCTTGGGCTATATATACTCATAAATATGCCTATTTGCACACATTTACACGTGTATGAAGTCACAGATATATAGATATGTGCTCAGATATCAAAATTCCAGTACCTACTCATGAATTCATATTCTCATACCAATGCAGACTCTCAGACACATGCCCTCACATAGACTCACAAACCCAAGGATAAACAAACATTCACAAACCTAGGGCTACTCTCAGAGAAACGAGCATCATTCAGAAACAGCTGTTCACAGAAACTCATAAACACAAATCATGGGCTTGAACCCCACCGCAGTGATGATTTATCCATTTATACCCTACATGAAATACTTCCAGAAAGTATTTCATAAGGAGGACAAAGATTATGTCAGATTGCATTTAGCAACACACACACACACACACACACACACACACACACACACACACTCAGTGCACCACTCACACTCACACAAACCTGCTACCATTTCTTATCAAAACAGTGCTGTAAGCAACCTCTTGTGTAAACCCCCATTACTTCAGACACTGCTTCCCAAATGTCTGCAGCCAGTACTGACACATTATCGTCATGATCCCACAGGTGGTATCTCACTGCCTAGAACTTGGAGCAGCCTCAGCCCACTACCTTGCCGGCACCATGGAGAACATGACCTTCGCAGAGCAATTTATTGCCAAAACTGGACAGCTCATGGGTGAGGCTGCTTCTCCTCTCTCCCCTCTGGACCTTGCTCTAGGGGGAGAAGGGGAGACGAGAGAGGGAAGGTGTCAACCCCACACAGCATCCCTCAACACCGCCATTTCTTGCAGGAGGACTAGACATGCTCATCCTCAACCACATCACCCACACTCCTCTGAAACTCTTTCGTGACGACATCCGCCTCGTGCGCGACAGCATGGAGGTCAACTTCCTCAGTTACGTGGTCTTGAGCGTGGCTGCCCTGCCCATGCTGAAGAAGAGCAACGGCAGCATCATCGTCGTCTCCTCGGTGGCCGGTGAGTGGGGCAGGGGCCCGCGCGGAAGGTAGGAGCAGGAGAAGCGCCAGGGACGGTGTCAGGGGCTCTGCAGCACACGTGGATTCTTTTTCTTTTTATCAGTTTCATGCAGAGAAGTAACACGATAGAAACTGGGAGCTGAAATGCTCACAGTGATATTGAACAAAAGCTGATTAACAGCTTGCCCCTGTGCGTGGACAGGCAGGCATATGAGTACGGGACTTGGAGGTGTAAACTCGATGAGGAGCACGCATGCTGAGTAAAAGACACGCTGCTGAGAACACGCGGATTCATACAAAACGAAGGACCGTTGGAGGTAGATGGGCTACAAGCTCGCTGGATGGAGCACAGAAAGAGCAGAAGGTTAGAGTGCTCACCAGAAGCCGGGTGCTCTGTGACCTATGAGTGGAAGTCCAAAGGGACATTGAGAAACTGCTGGAGGCACAACCTGTCCCGATACTAAGGGAGAGACCTGGTTGTGATGATAAAAAGGATTTTGCTTTCGTAAAGACCAAGAGCTATAGGCTGGTGACATTACTTGATGCAAAGGTAGAACTGAGAAGTGAAATATTTTAACAACATACAGTGGACTGATCAGTGGTTGAGCTAGGGCAAAATGAAACAAACCACAAAAACAAACACACCATGTGATTAACAGAACTGCTTATACAGGGATTTTCCCCAAAATTTGAACTGCTACATTAAGAGTGCAATTTAAACAGTCAATGGGGTAGGGAGACAGTGTGTACAGAGAAATATTCATGAAGATAATTCCGTGTGATCATGAGAAGTCCCTGATGCTTTGGATGATGGCAGCATCCGAAGTTATCACTAATAAAAAGCCTGACAGTTTCCAGCTTAGGAGATTCCTAGCCCCATTTCCTCATGGGTCCTAGAGAGGTTCTACCTGTACTTGTGGAAGGATGTGACTAGAGGTGCAAACACCAGTATCAGAGTCAGTCATCTCAATGCCTTTCCTGGCAATGGAAAAACAAATAACCCAGAGGACTTTGTAAATTTCTTCAAGTACGTCACAAATGTTAGTTAGAACTATAACTGAAAACACCACCTATGTTGCAAAGAGTTCTGCTTCCTGGACCAGGAAAGCCTGCATAGTGAGGGATAAAAGGGCAGCCTGTCTGTGCTCCTGGCCAAAAGGACTGATTGATATGCATCCCTGTGCTTCCCAGACATCACAGACTCCACACCCTTCCCCAGACGCAGCCTCTCTCTGAGCTGAAAGGAAGGGAGAGATTCCAGATGCATACTGAGTGGGAGAATGCTGGGCACATCCTCAGTTCACCCTAGGAGAATGGCCAAAACCCTTACATCAGTTGATTAAATAATACGTCTGCTCTAGGCAAAGATGTGCTTCATCTTTGGCTAGAGAATTTAACTTTCTATAATGTACACACAGTGTCAGTGCTCTCACTCTCCAAAGGAATAGGAATTACTGTAAAAGTCCAAGAGCATGATGAAATTCTGATAACCTCTGTTCCCATACATCTTCTACACCTACCGAATGTCACTTTGTAATTTCTGTGACTCTGGGAGGTGGAAACTATCCTTCATGTCTATTGTTTACAGAGCCAAAAGAATTCGGCCTGTTTGCTTTGAAGTGTTTCTGAACTTCCAAAGTACGGGTGACTCTGCTTTTTCTCCCTAACTGAAGAATTTCTTTGTTCTATGTTCTTTAAACAGTCAGCAAACACGTTCATTAATCCCTCCTCCTTGAAATCTAAATTCCACAAACATGGCATGCTAAACCTCAGATTGAGGTCAGCCAGAGTAACGGGATGGATTTTTAATCTTTTCTTCCAGGGAATCCATTAAGTTGTTTATTGACTTACAGTGATAAGCAATTGTTTTTGTCCCCATTGCATTTCCAGGTATTGCATTACATGGAAATCCTGTACTTTTAATATGTTCTTTAAAGCCTTAGCTCCTTCTTTAGCATCAACAGAGACAGTACTGCTGCCTCTGGGGACTTCTTTATAGTCCACATCTATCCACCTTTCAACATGGTTTTTGTCACCTACTGATCAAATCTCTATGTACCTGTAACATTGATCATCCTCTCCTCTTTCCGCCATCTGTGAGTTGCTATAATTTGAGCTACTACACAAAAACTCAAATTTACAATGACTTAAGCAAATCGAAATTTATTTCTCTCTCATGAAACAGCATGGGGTAAACGGTCCAGGGTTGATAAGGTAATTCATCCCCCACGAAGTTGTCTAGAAACCTTAGAATCGCAGAACCACCATCCCTTGGGTGTTACCCTCACCTGTATGTCAAGATGGTATGTTACTGAGTCAGAATTCTAGCGGTGAAAATGGAGAAAGAAGGCTACATATAATCTGAAAGTTACACGCTTCTCTTCTGCCACAGCTGGCTGCAGTTGTAGTCTTTATTCAAAGAGGATTTGTGTCCAACTAAAAATCAGGGGTTTCATTTCTAGAAAAGACACCGATGTTGATAAACGATCAATAGTCCACCACGTTACTCATGGGAAGATGCGTTAAGACTGGAAGACAGTATTCCCCAGACCACCCCACACGTGCTCCCCACACCATACACACTCATCCCAGACCCAATGTCTCTCTCATTCAAGGTCCAGCATGAAGACAAAACCTCTTCCATCAAGCAGTGGTGTAAGAGACAGTGGAGTAGGTGAAATAATGCAAAGAGAATGCCTACATGATATTTGTAAAACAAGCTGAGACAGAGATATGGCCAGAGAAAAATCACTGGATTGAGCAGAGAACATTTGGAAACATCTGGAAAAAGTTTATCTGCCATTAGTCAAAATGCCATTAGTCTTCATGACATAAGTTCCACTTTAGAACAGTAAAGGTCATTCCACTTTTATGCCTCTTGGCTCAGTGAACCCCATAACTGTGGCACATCACGTCAGTTATACACATGAGGACTAGAACCCATCATCCAGCTCTGCTTCTCTGCCTCGTCTTTATTCTCTCTCAGGGGAATCATGAACCAACCTTGTCGTCCCCTGTCCCTTTGTCCTCTCAGGATCCATTTAACCTTATCCCAGCAAACAGCTCATAAGACAGTGCTTTTGTGGGAAAACTCGAGCCAAAATATAAAGTTACCTGTTGGACCTTAACCTGTCTGTTGGTGGAGAGCTACCTGTATGGTGTAAACCTATTTTAAGAATTCAACATTACAAAGAGAGGAAAAAAAAAAAACAGGTTTCTCAACTACATAGGTCAACTAACAGGATTTAGAATGTACATAATGGTGTTAGTGTTTTGCATAAAGGCAAAAATATACAGATGTTAATTTCATCCCTGCTTTCAGCTCTGGCATACCCACTTTTTTCTGAAAGGTAGATCAATGCCTCATTGTTTGCCTGTGCCTTGGGGTACAGTGGAGGAGCAGGATGAAGACAAGGTCTAAGATGCAAAGGGGCCTAGAACTAGAATATAAAGAGTGATTTATCCCTCAATCATTCAAATTTTTCTGAGAAAAGATGAATCTTTACCCTTAAATCCAGTTACCTCAAAAATAATTTTCAGAAACCACAATTTCCACGGTGAGTAGAAGTGTTTATGCACATGACTATAGGTATTTTATACAGGGAAGCGGGGGTGCTGCTGCAGGTTTGGACTATGTAGAGGAGAATGAAGAGAAATATGGAGAGATGAGGTATATGTGTGTAGAGATATGTGATTTACAGAGCCTGGAAGAAAGACAAAAGGGAAATCAAAATAAGAATTGATAACCTGGACATAAAAATTCCATTGCTGCCTAAATTCAAGAGATGTTTAAGTAGAACTGAAGGACTGAGGGAACCAGCTAGACTCAGTTTTAAGTTCAATGTTGCATCTGCCCCCCACACCTCAAGAGGGGCGAGAGGAGATTTGAAAGGGGGAGGGAAGACTCCCTGCTGTGACAATTTAGTTCAGATTGTGAAGAATATAATGCTACCCATGACAACCTACGAAAGGCTGGGTAGAGCTTCAGCAGCTACTTGACCCTGCTAGACCATGGTTACGTTCAAGTGTGCTTCCTGATGAAAATAGCAGGGTTCGACCATCATTCATTCGTGTCTTCATGTTTACTCATCAAGCAGTTTGAGAAACGACAAACAAACTCTAATCGAAATATACAAATAGAAAATTAGGTCTTAAAAGAAGAATATAAAAAATGTCAAAATCAGACTCAACACAGATGTTGTGCTTAAGTTTCAAATTTGGCTTTTAAATTTCTTAACAAAAAGAAAAAGAGTAAGGTCAGTATATACATTAGATTCAAAAAAAGGAAGCACTGCAGAAAGCCAACAATTTAATTTCTCATAAAATATTGAAGGCACAAAGTAATTGAAAAGGTTGGCATGCCCCAACAATTCTTTTAAATGTTTCTATAATCATAAAAGTTACACAGCCCACACTATAAAATTGTTTTAAATGTATAAAATGAAATTAAATCATCCATAATCATTATTTTTGAGAATTTTCTTCCAGATAATCATTATTTTTGAGAATTTTCTTCTAGATAGGTATAGATACGTATGTAGGGGTAAATGTAGATATGGATGTAAATATAGATAGATATAGATGATATAGATAGAGATAGAGATAGACATAGAGATAGAGATAAAGATATAAAGATATAGATATATAGATATAGATATAGATATAGATATAGATATAGATGATATATAGATGATATATAGATGATATAGATATAGATATAGATATAGATATAGATGATATAGATATATAGATATAGATATAGATGATATAGATATATAGATATAGATATAGATGATTAGATATAGATGATATAGATATAGATATAGATATAGATGATATAGATATAGATAGATATAGATATAAAACAATATATTTTACTGCCAGATATATAGGTTACTTTCAATGTTTTGGTATTTTTAAAATTCTGTGATTAATGTTCTTGTTCATAAATCAGTGGCTAAATTGATTCCTAGTTCCTTGATAAATTCTTAGCACTAGATTTACTGGATGAAATATTGGGAACATTTTTAAAGCTACTGGTACATATTTCCAAATTGCTCTAGATGAAATGAAAAAGAAAGAACCAGACTTTTTAAATATACAAAAATAAATCCAATTTAAATGACTGCTAAGAGCATCGTGCCCCATTCCCTTCCTGAGTATTCACCTCATACCTATTTTGCAGAGTTAACAAAGTTTTCAGCAACCAACACTTCCACAGGTAAAAGTAAAAGGTGTTTAGTACAGTTGTCCCTCAGTATCCACAGGGCATTCACTCCAGGACACCACCACCATCCCCTCAGGAGACCAAAACTCATGGACGCTCAAGTCCCTTATATAAAATGGCATAGTATTTGCATATAACCCACACACATCGTCCTGCATACTTTTGTGAAGAGATGACTACATCTTGTACTCTGGACTCCATCTTCTTGGACAAACAAATTGCACTGACCTTGCTGACTTGCTAAAAAAAAAAAGTTATTTGCTGAGAAAGAAACTTTCAACGACCGTACAAAGTAGCTGTGCTTTCTAAGGACTACGCCAAAAATGTTTCTTTCTCAGGAACAGAAAGAGGTGTTCCTGAGAAACCAATGATTCATAAAAAATAAATTTCCCTCCAATCGTAACTTTTGGTGAACAAGTAATGTAACTTGAATGCTGATCCTTAGACAGAACGCCATTCTGGCTGCGGCCAGAATCTGTGATCCTAAATTGCAATTGAAGACCCCAAACATATGCTTTTCTTACCTTGAAGCCTTGCCTTTTTCTCTCGATTAACACTTTAAATCATCTCGAGATTACTTACGATACCTAATATAAGGTAAATGATATAAATGGTTGTTATACTGTATTGTTTAGGGAATAATGACAAGAAACAAGTCTGTACATGTTCAGTTCAGATGCACGTAATAGGCCTAACTACTTCGTTCACAACCCCAACAACATAACATTTTTCCTAATATTTTCTATCTGCTGTCGGTTGAATCCGTCCATGCGAGACCCACAGTTATGGACGGCAGACTGTAGTTATAATTAATTTTTTTGTTTACTTGTGAGAAGGAACATGAGGTCCCTGTCCCCATGAGAGTAGTAGTGTTCTTTTTTGGGTTACTATTATATCCTTATTTCCTATAACAGCATCTGGCATGTATAAATATTTAAGGAAAGTAAGGTAATTAATGAATGAATTTCATTTTCATGTGTTCAGAGGCTATTTATAGTTTTCATTCTGTGAACTGTTTTTTCATGTCATTGCCCACGGAGATGTGAGCAAAACTTTTCTAACAATAAATACAGCAAATCGGTTTCATAGGCAGCTTCTTGTTGCAATTAAAAAAAACAAGGCATATCTTTGAAAAACAGCTAACTATAAAATTCAGAAAGTGGAAAGTAAATTTGACATGGTATGAACATAGAGCTTTAGATGGTGAGTTTGACCCAAGGAGGATTCCTATTGAAATAGTATTGATTTCAATGAGAAGTCCACTTAAGGTACCACAAGACGGGGAATGGCTGGGAAGACAGTATAACTTCTGAGAAATTTATTCTACAAGCAGACAAGTGCTCCCCAAATATATTGATTTATTTATTCAAAAAAATGTAAATTGAGGGTCCACTCTGAGCAAGGCACTGTGTCCGATGCCCGGGCTATGGCAGTGAGCAGGGGAGGCAAGAGGCTTGCCATCCCAGAGCCCGATTCCAATGCCAGACGATTGTTAGGGCATCGTTTACAGGCGTACAGAAACCTGAACATCCCCCACGAGCAACAAGTCCCTAAACTGCAGTAATATACTGTGCACATATTTATACATACTGACTATAAAAACCTTATGTTGAAGAGAAAAATAATTTAGAGAACAGTATATATAGTCTGAGCCCAACTGTGTTTAAAGAAAGGGGCTTTTACCTTTCATTTGATACACTTCAGAGCTGCTTATTGTTCAACAAGCTTGGTATGAATTTTCTTAGAATACTATTTTTAAAAGAAAAGTAAAGGATAGGGCTTCTTATGGTAACCAAAAACAAAGTATTTCTCTTCTCAGGATAGCTGACTTCAGGAGGACAAAGCTCGTGTTCAATCTCACAAGTAAACAAACAAATTCCAGTGACTAAAACAACTAAACTACCAAACTCCAGCTACTAACTGCCATGGTGGGGGTGGGGCGAGGTGTTGCTTTCGTTGTTTCGGTTTCTTGGTTTATCAACAAAATTGTCAATCACTGAAAACTTTATTAACTCCACAAAGTAGGTGTGAGGTGTAGGCACTTTCCACACTCTTGGTGGAAAAGGGTATGGTTCTTTTATTCATTTTAAGTGATGTTCACTATTTTTTTAAAAAAAGTCTAGTCCTTCATTTTTCATTTCGTCTAAGGCAATTTGGAAATTTGTATCAATAGCTTGAAAAGTGTTCCCATCATGTCACCCAGCAAATATAATGCTGAGAATCTCTCAAAGAATAATCATCGATACAGTCACAGAAACATTTATGGTCGGATTTCTTTCAATGTGTCTATGAACCTACAAGCAAAGTAAGCTACCAATGTTAAAAGCAGTCAACTGACATGAACCTGAAGTCAGTCATCGGAGTCAACTTAAAAGTCAGAATCCAGTTAACGGCCTGTATTGTCAGTTTTTAAATATCTAACATTTTTCCATGACGTTGTCTGGTTCAGGAATTCCCAGGTAATACATGCATATGATAAATCCTTTATTTCTAACACTAGGAAATTAGCCTTTCCCTGTACTCTCTAAGTAAGTAAATGTTAAACAATATTATTTCGAAGTCTCTGGCCCTCATTAGGCACACATCTGTCTCAGTCCATCCCTGGTGAGACAGCTGGCCTTATCAGAATTGCAGCAGAGAAGCCACCAGGAAATAAGGCCAGCCCAGGATCTCCCAGCACTAGCGTAGTTATGCCACACCTGCTTCTCTCGGCGCTGTGCTCCTCTCTCTCTCTGTCTATTAGCCTCTGCTTTCATTCAGCACGTAGCTCCACCTGGCTGCCACAGCCCCCTCTCTCAGCATAACGACTCTCAATACGCTTTTGATTTCTGTCCAGTTACCAACTCTCTTGGTCTCTCAATCTCCCAACTCAAAGTTTCCCTCAAAGAAGAAGTATCTACTTTGTTCAGCTGGAATTTAGAAGTCAATCTCCCAAGTCATTCATCCTAAAGAGGTACAATTATTGGCTCCCATCTAACCGGCAAGACCGTAGGGAGGCCTGATGGATGTGTCTGAGTCCCTTGCATATCTTTTGGATAATCGTCCTTAAATTTTGCTCTATGAGCACTGGTTGTCAAACCTGAGCAGGATGGGACAGCTTTGTGTCAGGGAGCCTGACTTGTACTATCAAGTCTGAGATGGAATGAGGAGGGCCTCCACACAAGAGGCAGCAAAGGCAGCTGGGTTCATACCAGGCCGAGGACTCATAATACGAGGACTCTCGTGATGGCCATTTCAACATGACCTCAACCTGCCTGTAAAATTTATGGAAACTGAACAATCAGTTCTCATGATCCAGGGTGAGTCAGCTCCGGCATATCACCTTGTACAAAATTTTTGGCAGTACTCAACAGTGTCAAGGTGACTTTCATGAAAGTCAAGGAAAGACTGGGCAGTGTTCCAGCTTCGAAGAAGCTGAAGAATGCTGACAGCTAAATGCAACATGTGATATTCAATTGGATCTTTTGCTATAAAGAATATTATGAGGACAAGTGACAAAACTTGACTCAGGTCTGTAGACTGGATGACAAGGGTATGTCAGTGTGAATGCAGTAGGTTGAATGGTGGCCCTCAAAAACATACTCTCTCCCTGAACCTGTGTATGTGACCTTATTTGGAAAAAGAGTCTTTGCAGATGTAACTAAGTTAAGGATCTTGTGATGAGATCATCCAGGATTACTGAGTGGGGCCTAAATCCATTGACAAGTGGTTTTATAAGAGACAGAAGACAGAAACAGAAGGATACAAGGAAAAGGTCATGTAAAGATACAGATACATGCAAAAAAATTAAATTGGCCACTTTCTTATATTATATACAAAAATAAACTCAAAATGGATTAAAGACTTGAAACTATAAAACTCCTTGAAGAAACACAGGTAGTAAATTGATATCGCTCTTAGCAATATCTTTTTGGATATATCTCTTGGAGAAAGGGAAACCAAAAAAAATAAATAAACTACATCATACTAAAAAAGGCTTTGCACAGCAAAAGAAACCATCAACAAAACGAAAAACAACCTACTGAATGGGAAAATATAATCACAAATGATAAATCCAATAAAGGGTTAGTGTCCAAAATATATAAAGAATTCATACAACTTAACAGCAAAAAAATCCAATTGCAAAATGGGCAGAGGACCTGAATATACATTGCTCCCAGAAGGATATACAGATGACCAGCAGACATACAGATGACCAGCAGACATATGTTCAACGTCACTAGACATCAGAGAAATGCAAATTAAAGACAGAATGAGATATTACCTCATACCTGTTGAAATGGCTATCATCAATAAATCAAAAAACAAATGTTGGTGAGAATGTGGAGAAAGGGGGGCACTCATGCACTGTTGGTGGGATTGCAAATTGGTTTAGCTACTATGAAAAACAGTATGGAGATTCCAAAAAAAAAAAACAAGAAAGAAAAATAGAGCGGCTATACAATCTAGCAATTCTACTTCTAGGTAAAAACAAAAACACTGATTTCTAAAGATACATGCATGTTCATTACAGCATTATTAGTAATAGCCAAGATATGGAAACAATCTATGTGTCCATCAATAAATGAATGGATAAAGATGTGTTATATAGACAATGGAATACTACTCAGCCATAAAAAGAAATGAAATCTTGCCATCTGCAACAATATGGACGGATCTAGAGGGTATTATGCTAAGTAAAGTGAGTCAGACAGAGAAAGAAATTTACCATATGATCTTGCTTATTTGTGGAATCCAAAAACAAACAAACAAAAAACAGAAATAGACCCACAGATATAGAAAAAACAAACTGATGTTTGCCAAAGTGGTGGAGGATGGAAGGAAAGATGGAAGAGGCAGAGTCTGCAATACTATAGTCATAAAAAAATGCTGATAGCCACTACATGCTGGGGGAGGCAAAGGGGGATTCTCTCTCCCCTCGAGTCTTTGGAAGGCGTGCAGCTTTGCCATCACCTTGATTTCACGCTTCTGGTCCCCAGAACTGTGAGACAGTAAATTTCTATTGTCTTAAGTCACCCAGCTTGTGGCAACTTATAATGGCAGTTCTCAGAAACTAATAAAGTACTTTTCCTCACTTTGATGGTTACGTAAAAGAATGACCCTATGTGCAGGAAATGCTTGCCAGCATATTCAGAGTGATGGGACATCAGGCCAGCAGTTACCTCGATTACAGAAATTACTCTCCAATAGTTCAGGAAGGTGAGGTGGAGTTCATTTATACTATTCTTGCAACTCTTCTGTAAGTTTGAAATTATTTCCAAAGAAAAATAATCCCCATTCCAGGCGTTTAGTGACTTGGAGGAGGTGAGGGTGGCTTTCGTGTGGCTTTTTCATGGATTTCTCAGAGATGCCCTCAGGAAACCCCCTTCTCATCGCAGTGCCTCCTCTAGCTCACTCCTTTCAGCTTCGGGGCTTTGATCAGCCCAGCCTTCTTGGCCTAGCCTACCCACCATCCCTGGACAGGTGACCCCAATCCAGCCCCCCTGCATGGGGTCCAATTTGGTCTCTGGGAAGCCTGCCATTTGTGGACAGATATGATCCCACAATGCACTCAACTTTGCTCTCAAACTAGGGCACTTCCAGCCCTGCCTCCTGCCTTTAGACTTTCAGGTATGAGTCAAATCCCAATCCCCAAACTTCCAAACTTCAGAGGACACTTGGTAAAGGTCTCCATATAATCCTCTTGAAGCCATATAATCTTCTTGAAGCCGTTCTCACATGACTTAAGGTGAGGGAATGTGAATGCCTCCCCTGACCACTGGTTGGATGACCACACAGGACACTGATGAGTCTCCCTCCCCCCAGCACAACCGCGTGGACTGAGTGTGGATGATGAGGTGATGCTGGGGGAACTGCTCTGCGCTCACCCTTCAGCTTGGCGGTTCTTCAAACCTCTGCTTTTATTCTTGCCTTGGGGGACCTGCTGATGCTGAGACAACAGGAGGAGCCCCATTTCACAGGCCCCACACATGCACAGAAATGCTCTTGCCAAAGGCACCTCGTGAAATTAAGTAATAGGTTTTATTCTACTCATAACTGCAGTATTCTGTGCCATTTCAACACCATACACTCCTCCCTTGTCCTCGGCCAAAATACTTCCCTGGGCTTCCTCCCGTGGCTAAAACCGGCCCTCCTCAGCTCTCGTCATCTCCCCAGTCTATGGTTGGTTTCTTGGGATTCTTTCCATCCTAAGCCCTCTTCTCCTTTCACTCAACATACTCTTCCTGGGCAATTTCATCCATTCCCATTGCTGCGGTTATCACTGAAATATAAGTTGTCTCAAAACGTAGGATGATGACACGTCAGGTTCTCCAAAGCCTGGTGCAGAGAGATGGATTTATCTTCAAATCTGACTCAACCCAAACAACTAAAGAGTTTAGAACGTGAGGTTCCCAGCTACGGAAAATTTTTAGGAAGAGCTGGAAAAAAGGAGGCAGGATCCAGGGTGAGTTCCCAGCCTCAAAGCCATCAAGGCACGGTGAATCTCAAGGTGGGGCTCGCTCAGCAGAAGACGTGGTGTGTTTGCCCGCGGTCACGCTGCAAGCCTGCAGGCAGGCAGGAACGAAGCTTTTCAACCTTATACACACACTATCTTCTGATCTCTCCATTAAAGCAGTTTAAAATCTGCCTTTGGAATGGAAATAGTTTTGAAATCTCAGCAAAGCATTTGGGGATAAAGGGTGTGGAGCAGACGGATGAAAGCACTGAGGCCTGCTTCTGACCTCTTCTGCTCAGCTAACAAGCTCCAGCACACAGCTTAATCAGCCCGCTCTGTGGCTCCTGCTGTTTCTGCAGTGGCTAAGTCCCAGGATTTCTGGGACAAGGCTAATTGCAAACGGTCTGTCCCACTTATCACCAAGTCTGCACTCTTACTTGTCAGACTCCATGTCCCATATTCAGCTTCAGAAAACATAGTCACCATCCCTTTGCTTCTATGTATCTAAAACCTCCCAGAATAGAAATCTAGCTGCCATATATCTACCTGTGTGGAATGACATCATTCTCCCCACATAAACCAGAGCTTGACCTTGGCCAAAACACTCAGAGTTTTAATCCCCTCAGTTTCATGACTGCTTCATGCATATTAGAACAGTATACTTACTTACTTACTTACTTACTTACTTATAATCCAGCATATTTTTAACTGGTAGTTGAGCAAGGGGATCTTATAAGGTATAATCAGAAAACAGCTTGATTCTTTCCCTCAGACCTATTCTATGAGTGCGCTCGTCCCTGAACTTGGATGTGATCTAGGACAGATGGCGACGCTCTGGGATAATAAAAGAAGCTCTGGCTGCTTCCAGTCTCAAGAAAGCTCTCACTTCAGTAATTAAAATGTCTGGTCATATATAATTTAACTAAAGTTTCTCCCCTCATCAAGCTGGAACCTGCTGTTGTAGGAAACCTGGGGTAGGGAAAAGAGATGGGTTCAGCCTTTCCCCGTGCTCCCACCTCCTCCTCACTCGCCAGGCTTCCTCTCGCCTCTCTTGTATGAAAGAAGGGGGAGGATGCGGGGAAGAAGAAAGGGTTGGGGCAGGAAAGGTCTTCCTTGGCCGGCGCCCGCTGTCACAGCATTGGTCCCCACTGGCCATGGCTGGGAGGGTGACTACATCTGACTTTCGCGTTGGGTTCCTAGGAGGACCCTGCTGGAATACTGGTAGTATTTCCTATGATTTGGGCAGCAGTTGCTTATGGTATTTCCCTGGGGCCCTGGAAATACTGTGGGAACACAGGGCAATACACTCACCATGTTGGGCTGTTCTTCGGGTCAGGACTTGAAATGACTCGATGCAGAAAGAATGAGCCCTGGGACAAGCCGATGGGGTGGCGAGCCAAGTGTGGGCCAGATCTCAAGTCCCCTACAGGGTGGTTCCCTTGTGCCCCAGTCCCTGGTATGCCTCATACCCTTGGGGACAAGCTTCCCATAGGGTGCCCCTGCAGCTCCTCTTGCAAGGACTGACATGAGAGAAGCCCCCACCCCTTCTTTTTGAAAGTCTTCTGAGACACTGCTCATTTCCTCTCTCTAACTCCTGTCCTCTCGGGCCTCTTTACCTCAGCCCTTTTATTCCCTTAGGATGGTTGAGAGTCTACACGTTGCAAACTCATTTTTGGTTTTTGAGGGGTTTTTTTGTTTGTTTTTGTTTGTGTTACTGCGTCTTAATTAAGGTCACTAATGTGAAACCTCCTTCATAATTTGGAGGCATGGACCAATGACTATGTTCTTAACCTTTGAACCTCAGCTGAAACTGCAGCAAGAAAAGTATTTGTGGTACAAAAATCACTGCTACAGGAACAGATTATGAGTTCACTTGGCCTCTTGCTCTGCCTCTCTATTATAAAATGCTACAGTCAAAGTCATTGTCATCATCTAGAAGGGTGTAGTGTAGTGGGCTAAATGGTGACCCCCAAAAGATACATCCACCTAGAACCCATGAATGTGACCTCATGTGTAAAAGGCTCTTTGCGAATGCAATTAAGGATCTCAAGACAATCACCCCAGATTATGTGAATGGGCCTAACTCCAGTGACAAGTGTCCTAATAAAACTAAGACACACACAAAATTGGTGGAGAAGGCAATGTGAAGATGAAGGCAGAGATTGGAGTGATGCATCTATAAACCAAGAAAAAAACAAAGACTGGCAGAAGACATTAGACATTTGAGGAAGCCTCTGGAAGACAAGGAAGGATTCTCCACTGGAGCCTTTGGAGGGAAGGTGGCCCTGCTGATACCTTAGCTTTGGACTTCTCACCTCCAGAACTGTGAGAAAATAAACTTCAGTTGTCTCGAGTCACTAAGTTTATGGTAATTTGTTATGGCAGCCCTTGGAAACTAATACAAAGGGACTAGGAGTGACTAACCCTATTTATGGGTACCCTCCTCTGTCAAATTAGAAGTGAAAATGATACTGCTATTCATAAATTTTGCCTATTCAAGGCGCATTGTCAAGCAGAGAGAATTTTTCACCAACTCAGGAACAGCTGCATTTGACCCATGGCTCCTAAAGAACACTCATGTAAAGAACAGTGGCTCTGCAGAGGAAATTACACCAAATGCTTTAAAGTGTGGGCCACTGACGTCAAATTTGAATCCTGGTTCTCCTATTCATTAATCACGCAATTTTAGGCAGTTGTTTAGTCTTTAGTACATAGAGCTAAATAAATGTTAGCTCCAGTTGAGCTCCAATTTTTATGATTATTTTGTTTGTCTGTACTACGTGGCTGCTATTTCTTTTTAGTTACCCTTCTCTATGCTGAAAATGGCTACCCCAGTCCCAATCTTATATGACCTTTTAGTTCAAATCCAACAGTAGCTAATTAGAATCCTTACGTTGCTTGTTTTAATTTCTTGAGAGACAGAACATGATGTGTGTTCAAGCCACTGTGAATGTTAGCTATCATTGGCCTACCTTCTATGGCTGGGAAGGCAAAATATTTTTGAAGGGATGTGTGTAGGAAGGCAATGGCAAGCATTTCTAGTACATGAAAGTTTTGTAAATCTTATATATTCAAACTTACTTATATCTTCTTTCACAGTGTATGCCTTTGATTTCATGCTTTAAAAAATATCTCTTCCTGGAGATTATATATCCATCAATATTTTATTATTTTACTTTATACATATACTAATATTATTAGAATTTGTTTATTAGAACAGTATTTTTCTTTTCTCCAAATAGCTAGCTATTTGTCCCAACATGATGTTTTGAATAGCTCATACTTTTCTCACCAATTTGAAATACTAATACTACTAATAACAGCAATTACTAAATACTTGCTATGTGCCAGAGATTGTGCTAAGTATATTACATGAATTATTTCAGTGTAGTGGTATTATTATCCACATGTTACAGCTAAGAAATACTTGGGATTCACACCCAGGTCATCTGATTCTAGAGCTCAAACCTTTAACCACTATGCTATTCTTATAAATAATTTGGATCTATTTTGGGCTTAAACAAAAGGAAAATTATTGACATAACTGGAAGTCCAGATGTAGGGTGAGCTTCACAGTTGGCTTGGCTCAAACTCAATGTTCCCGTGATTCTCTTGGCTCTGCTCTCTTCCATGTAAAGTTTCATCCTCAGGCTGACAGTGAAATAGCTAGAGCAACTCTAACCCCCACATCCATGCACAAAACTGTCCAGCAGAAGAGAAACAGGATTGCTACTTCAAGAAACTCTCCCAGAAGAACAAAGAACTTGCCCAGACACTCCAACAAAATTCTTCTTGAGTCTCATCCATCCAAAATGGGCCACATGCCCATTCCTGTACCAGTTATAGGCAAGGGGAATGGGATTAAATAAACTATGCGAGCCCATCCCCAGAGTTAGAGAGGGCATCAGCTTACCTTTAGGCATGTGTGCTGCATAAAAGTGAAGAAGGCTATCAATATGAATTAGTTTCAGCTCTCTGATGCAGAAAATGTAAAATAACAGTAGATTAAATATGTTATAAGATAAATCGGATCCAGAGGTAGGCAGTTTAGGGCTAGGATGGCAGCTCCGTGGTCACCTGGTTCCCTCCTTCTCTCTCAGTTCTCTGCCATTCTTAACATGTGGCTTCTGCTTCACGCTCCAAGATAGTTCTGGAGCCGCAGCCATCACATCCACCTTCGGGCACCAAGAAGCGGGGAGAGTGAAAAGGGAGGGACCGACTTCTTCCTTTAAGGACATATCCCAGGAACCAAATGACGCTTTTCTGTTTATAACCCATGGGACAGCACTTGGTCACTGGGCAACATCTGGCTCAAAGAAGCTGAGAAATGGGAACTTTATGCCAGATAACTATGCACCCAGACTAAGGAAGAAGGGCAGAAGATATATTCAGAAAACACTAGCAGTCTCTGCAACATGGTGCAAACATGAATTCAATTGGGGTTCTGTCGCAGAGGTAGAAAAGGGGAATAGTTCTGGTTAGGCAACCAACAATGTGTCCTGCAGCCGTGCCTGGGTCTTTGGTCCAGCCCTAGACCAGTCAATAGCCCAATAGTATCAGATATTCTGGTTGGACATCCTATACCGAACACCCATTCCTAGAACTTGACTGTGGAGTCATCCTGAGCCAAAACTCATGACTGAGGATGAAGTTTGAGTGGTTTCCTAAAGAGATTTGTTTGTATTTTTTTTAAAGTTCTTTATACATTAAGGATTGAGGATATAAAGCTTTTGTCTGCCAAATATACTGTAAATAATTTTCTAGTTTATCATTTACCCTTTACCTATTTTATAAGGATGTGATTCTCGTTCTTGTTTTGACACATACAAATTTTATAAAATGCAATACTCTTAGTCTTTACATTTTTTTTTACTTTTCTGTTAGAATGATCTTTCATAACCAAGGACCCAATAAATATTTACCTATACAATCCTCTTTCTATGATTGAATTATTTTTTACAAGTCAGAAGATGCATTCTGTTGCACATGTAACTAACAAAAACTTCTCTTAAAACCACTTAACACTAAGTATAGGTTCCTTTTGCTCAGGTAATAAGAACTTCAGGGCTGGTTTAGTGCACTTATTAGATCTTCAAGAATCCAAGTTTATTCCCTATTTCTGTTCTATAATCTTTAATGTGTAGCTTTTCCTCAAGTTCACAAATGACTGATGCAATTCTAAGCATCACATCTGGAGTCCCTTTAGGAAGAAAAGGGAGGGACAAAATGTAAAAGCTGCATGTTACCCACATCTACCTATTTTATCAGGAAATCCATATCTTTCCTGAAGACCCCTTCTGTTAGATTTCTCATTGGCAGAACTAGATCACATGGTTACCCAAAAGAGTAAGGAAGTCCTGAGGAGGTAAATGTTTTTATCTAAAAACACTGCTGTCCTGAACAAAATCAGATGCTATTATTAACAAAATGGAAATGGATACTGGGTAGACAACACCTTCTGTCATAATTTTTATCTAGATATTTTTTGATATATGATATAAAACAAGGCACTAGCAATTTTTTCCCAATAGTTAACTAACTTTTCCCAACATCTTTATTGAATAGGCCATCATTTCTTCATTGATTTGGCAAACAACTTCATTACATTTAAAAGCTTATAAAGGTTCCCAATCCAATAATGGCAGAGTGGTACCTATCAGAACAATTATTCCCTAAATAACAAACTTTTGACAAAATATAGAAAACAACCATTGAAAGCACTGGAGAGAAAAAGCAAAAGCAGACAGAAACTGAAGAACTGTTGATACTTGGAAGAAGAAAATGACACTAGGTGAGTTTCTCAAAATCTTATGGTTTATGCTTGAAAGGCAGGCCCCAATCAGCACCATATTTGGGATAGAAACCCGCTTATCTTACTACTTTGAAAACCCAGAAGGAAGAGTTTGGGGTTTCTGAAGCAGCTGGAAAATGAAGGGTGACATCTGCAAAGGAAAGAGTCACAGTGACGGAGCATCAAATTCTACACACAAAATCTTTCCATGCCTCTTTTTTCCCCTTGGACTACTTGTGGTAAATGCAGATACCAAGAAGCCCAGGTAAGATTAAATCATTAATTCAGCCAAGTTGACTGCCCACCTGAAAATAATAAAAATCAATACTTTTCAGAGGAATATGACAGAACCCAGAGACTCTACAATGTATCATTCATGATATAAAAATACAATGCAAAATTACTGCACGTTCAAGAATAGGAATTGGGACTGATATTCAAGAGGAAATGCAATCTATGGAGATCGGCCCTAAAATGACCCATATTGTAGAATTAGCAGACGAGGATTTTTAAATAGCCATTATATCAATGCTAACTCAGCGAAGAGTCTAAAGTCTCAGGCTACTTCTACTCCCTCATCTTGGAAAAGGTATAAAGAATAGGATATCCTATTAGCTATATGTTCACATGTCCTCCCAAAAACTAGAGTGAGTATTAAGCAGGCTGATGAAAGTAAGAAAAGTACTTTCGAGTAGAAAAGCAAAGACAGAAGTTTTTCATTCCTCTTGTGTAGAAAGTCAGGCATCGGTCACTGTGTCAGGAGAATGCTCTTGCCAAACCCTTGGATCTCCAGCTCACTTGGGTCAGAGGTGAAAGAGTTAACAGCTGGGGGATGGCATGGCTCTTTTTTAATCACCCACTCATTCACTAAAATCTAACCCCTCTTCAATGAAAGCTTTCCTGCAGCCTGTACCATAACCCACCCCAGGCTTTTCATGGGGAGTTTCTTTGATACCTTAATAATTTTTTCTTTCAGAATCAACACAGCATGATAATCTCTATAGGGAGTAGACTCAAGTACAACTCAAAAGGTAAAAGGACTCCGCAGGGGTTACAAAGCCTGCTACAGATAAAGCAAAGATCAGCTCTGTCAGAACTGAAATGAGTCACCTTGTTAACCTATTTCTTTATCATTTAGGGAAAATATCTAATCCACTTATTGCTCCCTATGCTGCAAGCAAGTTTGCTCTGGATGGGTTTTTCTCCTCCATCAGGAAGGAATATTCAGTAGCCAAGGTCAATGTGTCAATCACTCTCTGTATCCTCGGCCTCATAAACACGGGTAAGGACAAGAGATTGCAATAAATGGCTTGCAGATGGATTGTCTGCCTTGCCATTGTGGGTGAAGAAGGTGCTGAGCTCCCTGATTCATGGGTAACACGCCAAAAACTAATGAGCACTTTTCCTCATTTGATGAAGCACTTCTGTCATTAGTGAAGCTTCTGACCACTCTTTGACTCCCCTTCCCATTCTGACCACCAAATATGCTGAGTGACACCCCACTCATCACCAGACCCTATTCTGAATACCTTATGTCCTCATGGACACTCAATGGCCATTACTTTCCTATATGAGACCTATCATATACAAGTTCATTTTTCTTAATAACATCATCAGTAATGAGATGTAACATATGAACCTTTTGATATGATGCACTGGGAAGGACATAGCATTATTTTTGTGGTATTCTGCCAAAAATGCATAACCTCGCTCCAGTTATAAGACAACAATGGGCAAACCGAAATTGAAGGACATTGTACAAAACAATTGATCAGTACTCTTCAAAAGTGTCAAGGTCATGACAGTCAAGGAAAGACAAGAATTATCACAGACTGGAGGAAAAATAGTAACAAATTACTAAGTGCAATTCTAGATAAGGTCATAAAACACAAAAAGAATATTGGGGGAAATAAGGTCTGTAGTTTAGTTAGTAATTTGTTCCAACTGTACCATTCCTGTCCTTGATAACCGTACAATGGTTATATATGATGTTACAATGAGGAGAGGCAGGGTGAACAATATAAGGGAATTTTCTGCACAATTTTCACAACTTTTCTGTAAGTCCAAAAGAAAGTTTATCTAAAACATATGGCATATATAATAAGAAAATTTTATTTAAAGAGTAATTAAGTAAATTGAGTAGTAGTTACAGACAAAAGAGAAAAAGATACAGACACACAGTGAAACAAGAAAGAGGTAGTAAGAAGCTGTGTAAGAAGAATATGAAAATTTGGAAGGAGAGAGGAGGTAACAATAGAGTTCACTTCTAAGTGAAAGTGGTTAGTGCTGACAAGAGCAAAGACCTGCATTCTTGTCTATCCCTTCCTTTTGCAAGTCAATAAGTCATTATCATACAGCCCTTCGTTTTCTCCCACTGACACTTTACATTGGCTACTGGGTCATCATATGACTTCTGTCTATTCTGCCTCTCCATGTTATTCCCCCAACTAGAATATCCAAGAGAGGAACATGATTTAACACTAAGCCTCTCTTGCCCAACAGTCTTCTCTGTGTATTCCTGATAGTGTCCGTGGGCCTTGCAGAGCAAGCTCTAGCAGACAGCCCCTAAGAGCTAAGTTGTTGGTGTCGGCAGGCCTTCCACCAAGTAGACTCTACAAGTCTTAGATAACCCCACCCTTTTCTTTTCATTTGACAGAAACCGCCATGAAGGCAGTTTCTGGAATACTCAGCAGTTATGCATCTCCAAAGGAAGAATGTGCCTTGGAGATCATCAAAGGGGGAGCTCTGCGCCAAGAGGAAGTGTATTATGACAGATCGGTATGGACCTCTCTCCTGCTGAGAAATCCAGGGAGGAAGATCCTGGAATTTTTCTCCCACAGAAGTTATAATATGGACAGATTTATAAAAAATGAGGAAATTTCTTAGGACTGGGACTGTTCTGCCTGATATTTATCTAACCTCCACCCATGAAAGCATCTCCCCAGAGAGAGAAATGAGTCTCTCTCCAGAGAGTTATAAATCACATCTCACATCTCATGATTTTAAGGAATTACTCTTAACATTTGCATAGTGGACATGTACTTATAATAAGTCTCCTCCACCTGCAGTTGTGACACTGGTAGTAACTGTAGGTATAATTACAAGATAGATATATCAGATTTACCCCCTATGTAATAATAGTAAGATGCTTAACACAATATTATAATAAAGGTCACATAAACTATAAATGCATAACTGGTAGCTATAACTTCATTCGGTATGGTTCCTTAAAAACCATAACCTATACAAGTAAGATTTTTCAGTGTTCTGATCTTGTGGTCTGAATCTTTTAATTGTTCTTGAGTTGAATAAATTACCCTACTATTCTTCATTTAATGAACATAATGAATTATACATTTTTCTATTATTTTTTATCGCTCCTCCAGGAAGGAGGACACTGAGTAGGAATCATTAGGGCAAACTCGCAGAAGTGGCAGCCCCTGGAGACTTGAGCCACAGAAATCTGTGCTCATTTATTGCACTCAGAGTGCACCACGCATCAGTACTTTACATGCGAATGCTCAAAGGTTTATTAGAAGTTTGGAGTGAAGAGTTTGGAGTTCCAGTCCTGCCACTCACACACGTAGTCATTCATTCAGTCACTCAACGAATCTTTATCAAACACTTGCCAGGTATCACCTGACTACAACCAAATAGGAAACAAGACTGCAGCTATATAAATTATTCAACAAATCCCTATATTGATCAGGTCCTCAACAGGTCAGAGATGGCGGATCGGATAACTTTAGTAGTTTAATACAAAGGGGATTGTTTATGAAAGCGTGGGCAAGGTGATAGGGCAATCACAGGAGATAATGTAGTATCTCCGGGCTTGTTGCTGCTGTTTCCAGCACTAGGCCCACCACGGGGACAAGAGGAGAGAGCAGCTGTGAAAACCCAGAGACAGAAAGGAGTGTTGGGAGAGTGCCACATGACCGAGCTGTGCCATCCAGTTAAGGGATGCAGCCAGCCCGCCAAGGACCTTGAAGAAGGGTTCTGGGAACATAAATGCCCAAGCCCACTCTCATCTCTCATTCTGATTTCTTGCTGGTATTTTCTATTAGATGAACAGAGGGGCAAGGGGGGCAGATTGATACCAACCATTTGTTGTAACTGCCAGGCCCCACCAGAAATCAGTGAGTTATAGGAAACGCACTCTTTGTTCAGCCAGCTGGGTCTGCCAAGGGTACGCAGACCTCAAATTAAGCAGCCTCGAAATGTAAAGGTACAGAGTTTTTAAGCCCCAAACTCCATTCTTCATTCTGCCTTAACACAAAAGTCTATTTTTCTTCTATTTACTAACTGTCAACCTACAGGTCAGTTGTGCAAGCGGGGGTACAGAAGCAGAAAGCTTTTTATTAGAATGTTATGTTCCCATGGGCGATAGCCTATGTTCCCATGGGCGATAGCCAAGCAGTAATTTTCCAGCCAGCAACATTCAGGTTAGCTTTCCCATGCACAGAGCAGGGCAGAAAAGGATGGAGAAAGTTCCGGAGGATTAGCTGGTGTATATCCAACATGAATCCAACGGTCCCGAAGGTAGGGCTTCCATGGTTCATGATGTTGAGACATAAGACATGGGCCTGGAAGCACAGGGGAAATTTTCTTCTGCTGCCTCTTAATCTAAATGGCTGGACAGCAGAACAGATGGAAGTCCACTGAGCCTGCCAACCACATGCCAAACTCTGCGCACGAGGATGTCCGTTTTCACATGGGGTATGGAATTCCGAGATTCATTGCTCACTTCTCCTCTCTATTGACACAAAAACTCAGCAGTTATTTGGGGATCCAAAAGTAATTCCATTCCCACTGCCAAGTATTAGTGGGCACTGTCACACTTTCCCGATATTTCAAAGGGAAGAAGGAAGACTGAAGACTGAATTTACATTCATTCATTCAGGGTGTATCATTTAACTCCAAAGGGCCCCCTTGGCTCTGTCTTTCAAAATGCTTCCTCCTGGCTCCACCTCTGATCTGACTCCCAGAGAATTCAGCTCCCATCCTCCTACCTCTCCCTCATTTATCATGCAAAGTGGATTCTGACTCTAACTGGAGGCTATCCAGCAATTCCTTTTACAACCAAGATATTCTCTTATCATGGGGAATTATTGTACTAACTGTTGGAAAAATAAAAAAATTCACCAAACATTGCATTTGTGGTTAGGGCTAACCCTAACCAAAAATTTGAAACAACCTTAATACCGCCCCATGGGACGTCAATATTATGAAATCACTATATCATGATAAAAATGGATGAGATCGATTTATTTGTACTACTATGCAAGGATAGATTTATATGTACTGATATAAATGACTCTAGCTCATGAGTTGTGAGCTGAAATCCTGGGTGGGGATTTAATCTAATCCATTAACACACATATGGAATGGGAAGGCATGCGTGTGTGTATGTCTGTGTGTGTTTGTGTGTGTGCAATGGAAAAGCTAACTTATATAACTCACTATTCTAAGACCTGACAAAATTAGGAGCTTCCCTCCAAGAAGTGGGCCTCTGACTCTTGCAATAAAATTATTATTTTTTGAAATGTGTCCCCATAAGGTATGTGTTGAAGTCCTAATCCCCAGCACTTCAGGGAAAAAAAAAATCCTTGACTTCACTCACACATCTGCAGCCCGGGCAGGACTCAGAGAGGTTGCACATTTCTGCTGCACTGAGCACCGCAAGCGCAGCTCAAAGGCCAGCATCTGGAACCATCTGAAGACTCGATCGTGCATGTGTCTGGTGCCACATGTCCCCTACTAGAATGCCGGCTGCATGAAGCAGGGTTTTATTTACTTAATCCAGTTTTTCTCCAGCACCTAGAGAAGTGCCTGGCACCTAGGTGCTAAATCAGAGATCATGAGGCATCTGCATGCAAGCGATAAACAGTGGTGCCAGTCCCAAGATCAGGGCTTCTGTGGCTGACACACATGAGGCAAGAAGCAAGGTTTGCAAGAGCTGAGGCCCTATCGGTCATATTCAGGTTAGGGGCGGGAGGCTGATTAGGAAGAAAGGAGATGAGTGTGGAGACAGGAGCATGATCAGATGACAACTTTACAGCCAATGTCAGATTAAAATTCATTTTGTTTTCAGCCTGAACTGTTAGGGGTCTCCTGAGGCCCAGAGATGTGTTAAGACTTTAGCCTGTGTCAGTATACATCAGCTGCTCCCTGATTCTGCTCACTTATGGCTTATTGGACAGCATGGAGAAAGAGAAACTATGAAACAATATTCACCTAGTTAAGAAAGTAAACCTTTGATCTTTCCAAGGGTGTGCTGGTAAATGTTTAACAACTGGCTCTCCAGAAAAAAAAAAAGAAAAGAAAAGAAAAGAAACAAAGAAGGAAAAAAAACCTTAATTTGTAATATTTGCTACTTCCATGCTGTAAATATTCTCACCACAGCCAGCTTCCACCCACCAACTGCCATCACTGAATGTTTATTAGAAGAGAGAGGCGCCATGGGCTCTCTCAAACCTGTACAACCGGTTCAGGCACACCACCCTGGCTCCAGGTTCCACATTCCTGACAGAATTAGCTATTCTTAAAGGGCCAGCTCAATGCCTTTCTCTTCCTCCAAGGACTGGAAAGGAACAGGACAGCTTGTTTCTACCATTGCCAGGGAAAGGGGAGAAACAAGGCTCCCCAAGACAGAGGATGCTCACATCCTTCACCTCTCAAGGTGTTAGCATCTTGTATGAAGTCAAGAGTCTCAACCAAAGTGTCAGCGAGTCCTGAAGTTGACCTCATGTTTGCTAGCACTACATTCCCCTGGGAGTAAAAGAAAAACCCACTGACGGTAGCTGAATCAAGTAGAGATTTCTTATCCTCTCACTGCAAACACCCAAGAGGGGCAGACCAGGGCCTCAGGGAGCCAGGCTCCTTCCGTCCCTCCACTCAGCTCTCCCTCGTCCTCCTTGTGGCTGTGCGGTCACAAGGCAGCTGCTCCACCTTCTGCATCACCCTGTGTTTCAGGAATGTAATGGGTGAAAGATACATGCCAGATGCCTTGACCCTGACTGAGAGCAAACTGGGAAGCCCCACCCAGGAGTTCAGCTCACAACCCATGGACTAGAGTCATGTCACGTGATCACCCCTTTCTTCAAGAGAGTTTGAGAGATGGAGCACATTCCCACCCGCCAAGGGCTCTGGTAGGCAACCAGAAGTATTCGTCATAAACATAAATCATGACAGAAACAAGAACATACACGGAGCAGAAGGACATAATTTCTAAGCTGTCAGGCTCCTTATCAGGGTGACAGGATTCACCCCCACCTACCATCTGCAAGGTCCTAATTGGTCACAGCCCCCTCCCTAGGCCTCCCACCTCTTCAAATTTCCCTTTAAGAAATGATGGTTCCCTCCCCTCAGTAAAGAATGCAATGAATGGTCCTAGCTATCACGTAGCAGGGAGCCCTTGAGGTGACCTCAGAGGCGGTGACTCACATTGGCACAAGGGACAGTCATCACAACTGCTGTTCCTGGAGAGCTCCCTCCCAAAGACGGTTAAGCCCCACCTCCCCCTCCAAGTCTGTCCACATAGGCTGGGCCTTTCTCCTCGGCTGGACTGCTCTGGGCCAGCATCTGACTCAAAGCCTCAAAGATTCGCCAGAACAGTGGTCTTCAAAACTTTTAATCACATACTTCATTAAAAAATGACTGGGCATATATATTTCTAATAGATCTCTAGTTATTATTTATATAATATATGCATGTAACACTAATATCAAACGTATGCAAAAATAGAAATCTTAAAAAGACAAGATAAAAAATAAATAAAAATCCTAATATTTTCTCCCCAGACCCCAGCAGCTCCTCCAACATGTCTGCTTTGGAGACCCTGATTCTGCAGTTGTGTCAGAGAAAGAAGTCAGCACGTTATAGCAACTAGTTCTTTGAGACCTGCGTTACCAGCTGAGGATGAGAACCTGTTCTCCACTCAGGATGCTACATGTAGGGTAGAACCCATTACCCCACTGGCATTGGCTCCTGTCCAGGAAATTTGCCAAGAATCCACATTCTTCTTCATTAGTGCCCAATCCAGAGCACTGGGACACATACGCTAATCAGGTCCCAAAAGCACCCCTTAATTTCTCAAGGGAGGTGTGTGCAAACCAAACTGATCTGCAGAGTTAAGAGAAAATGAAAACACACTGGCCCCCCTGATACAGTGCTCATGGTCTCCAGCAACTCTGCCTCAGTGTCACCATCTCACTTGAGGTGACCCTAGATCTCCATCCCACCTGAGGGTCACCAGTTCATGGAGAATGCCGAGAAAGGCAAGGCTGTCCTCCTAATCAGACTTCCTCTCCCCCCCCCCTTTTTTGCCATCAGGGGTGGCAGAGCCACCCAGTGGCTGACTGTGGCATACCACACTTCACCACAATTTCTTCCCCCAACTCGTGCTCACGTCCTACTCTGCCCGAGGGCCACCAACATCTCCTCACAACGTGCCTGCTTGTGAGTCACCGCTTAGGGTGGTGAACAGACCTAGTACAGGCAGGATGGGACTCAGGCATCTGGCAGGGCCTCTTGGCCCTAGCAGCCAAGGACACCATTTATTAGCTTTGAGCTCTGGGGAGATAGATCTGTCCAATTCAATAGCGACAGCTAGTGGTGACCCTCAAAAGCAAGGTGCTCTGAGCCTCACGGAGAAAGAAAGATAAAGGTATAGAGAAATCAAGACAGATTCTTGGCTGTGAGTGGAGGCTGGGTTAAGCCATTCCTGGGTTAAATGGTACAGGGAAAATCCAAACTGTAAAGCGATGGACCCCCGCAAAGACTCTGCCTACTTCCCCAGCCACATCTCAGTCCACCTGTCCTCCTTTTGATTCCCAGGGATGCAGAACTGCTGATCTTCAGTGCACCCTGCTGTTCCCACCAGGCCTTAACCATCTCTACTCCCCAGAACACCCTTACTCCCCATTGTCTGCTTAACTCCTGCTCATCCCTTAAGCTTCATCTCCACCATAACCCCCTCTAGGAAGAGTTTCTTCCCTTCCACCGGTGCCCACTCGTCAAGGCCAGGATGGGCATTTTTCTACCCACTCCTGTGCCTCTATCATTTTCTATTTGTCCATCTCTTGAGTTCACCACACTCCAAATTTACTGAATGCAGATCTCGGCACGTATAAAGTACTTGATCAAGTTTTGAGAAATAAAAAATTCATAGACCCTAATACCACATAAGGCTTTAGAGAAAAGGAGAGACCCATGGGGACAAAACAACTTTACACTTCCTGGGAGAGGTGTACATGGATCTAAAAGTCATTTCCCTGGATTCCAGCCCATTACTCTTTTCAACACACCACCCCAGGTTTGCCTCTCTGTTAGCACCCAGCAGCACTGTGCCCTCAGGCTGTTGGGCGAGTCCCCCCACCTCGTAGGGGCTTTCCTGACCTGGCATCTCCAGCAATGCCCTAAACCCTCGCTCCATCCTTTCTGCCCACTTCCTGCAAAACTCTCGCATCAGAACTAAGCTGCTTCTTCACAAAAGCATATCTACTTTGGGCATTTTATCCTAAAGGAAATATCTTAAAGAAGAAAAACACATAATTGCATGCACAGAGATGTTCATTTGCAGCATTGTCTGTAAAAGCTAAACATTACAAAGGACCAAATCTCCATATAAATACAATTAATTCCTCAATATAATCACCATACGAATAAAATGACCAATCACATCATGCAAAAACTAAAAAGAGAATCACCACAGTGGGATGATTTGGTTTTTTACTTCAATTTATTAGCAAAAACTCTATAGTACTATGTTCAGGTACTATTCTACTGTATAAATATTAACTCATTTAATTCTCAAAACAGTCCTGTGAGGTAGGTGCTATTATGACTTCCAATGTTTATTTCAGGACACATTTGGTTTGGTCTGATATAAAGCATAAGTCAAATGGCCTACAAAAAACTTATTTTAAGGGACACTGCAAGGCACCTCAAATATTTTCTTCCAGATAGAGTAATGTGACACATATTCTAAATAGAATCAGTTGACTATAGTTGGATGAGTTTAAAAACTTACATAATTTAACTTTTGCCATCATTCCATGGCTGGAGAAGTTCCGTGTGTTTATTAATTTTCAAAGTGATACTTTTAAATCATTTTTATCCTATAAATAAAGTTATGAAATTATATCAGACAAACATGCCAATTCACTGAAACTACTTGTTCATTTTCATACAGCTGCAGGTCCAGGAAGGGATTCATTTCATCATAATCATTAATAAGACAAGGGCAGATGCTCCAAATTGCAGTTGTTGCTAAAACAACCATGACAGCTAACATTTACTGAGTGCTTTATAATTTTATATTATGGATCCTAAAATAATCCCATAGAGTAGATATTACCATTATGGCCATTTTACAGAGAAGAAAACTGAGATGCTAAGAGGTTAAATAATTTGCAAAACTAAAACAGGAGTAAATGGCAACATCAGGCTTCTGATCCCATCCTACTTCCAAATGTCCCGCTGATCGACTGCCCCAGGCTGCCACCCAGGAATGCAAAGCAAGCTCTTACCGTGCTCTCTGCAGAACAGGCTGACAGCAACCCAATATGGCAGCACTTGGGTGAGATCAGTTTGGGTTCAACTTTACTGCATTAATTGAAATAGTTTCTGTTGATAGATTGTGCTGAATATAAAATAGACTGAGCTGAATATAAAGATTAAAAGGTTCATGTAGAAATGTGTAAAATGGACCAAAAAGGCTCTGGAGGATACTTCAGTTTGGAATGTGAGGCCACCTGTGAAATAATTGGGATAGTTGAACTGAGGCTGCAGAAGGAAATGAGTTTAACCAGGAAGGAAAACTGCCAGTTTCAGAGAGAGAGTAACACTATTAGATAACCTCATTCACTAGAAAGCCAACATTTCCAGAAGTGGAGTGCTAACGTGAATTCAGTTACCACTGAGGTAGCCCTCAGCAATCTTGGCTTAAGACAAAAATAATGGCTGCCTAGGTCATCATGGAAAAACAATGCATAAATGAAGTTAAGTAAGTGGAAGCATATTTCAATGAATGGAATCTTTATATTTTAAATTTTTTGGTAAATGATGGCTTTTGGTAGTCCAGTAATTTACATAAGATTTTGTTTTTAAATAAATAATGTGGCTTTTCATGATAAGCCAGTTCTCGTGCCCAAGAATGAATATTTGTATTTGGGATGTTTGTGTGGACATCAGATTAAACAATTCCCAGCTAGACACTTGGAAGACTAACAAGGAGAGTTTGCAAGTTACTCGTTGAGGAGAACTTGAACTGAAACATATTTAAGTAATGCCCACCCTTTCCTCTCCACCCACTTCTGCTACCTTCTTTAAAACTTGGGAGTGCCAGGGCCACCATGGACTACCCTGTTAAGAGTGTCTGTGAGTCTATGGCCATGCCACCCTGAACAAGATCCCATCTGAACTCGGAAGCTAAGCAGGCAGGGTCGGGCCTGGTTAGTACTTAGATGGGACACCACCTCGGAAGACCAGGTGTTGTAGAGGTAAAAATTAAAGGATTGTAAAATAACGAGGTCTTTGCAACCTTTAAGGTCAATCAAGGGTTGCCTCGCCTAAAAAAAATAAGAAGAGTGTCTGTGTCATTATTCTAGAATGAATAACTTAGACCTAAGGAATGCACTGTTGAGAAAACACTGGAGGGAGTGTAGGGGAAGATTCTAAAGCAAGAGCAACTTGTATGGGCAAGGTTGTCATTCCCCAAAAGATAGATAGGAGCCATCAAGTAAGGTGGAAGAGGGAATGAGATTAGAACTAGCAGCACCCATACAGGACTTAACTCCTTAGTGCTGTCTCTTGGAGTATAAGAAAAGATATTCGCATACAGTTTAAATTTTTTCCTCTTATATTTAGGATGTCCCCTAGTTATCCCAACCCTACAACAAAATCTGATAATTCCATCCATGCTTGTGTGCTATTGTGAAGAGTAAAGCAACAGAACTATAAAGCAAAGTGTCACTTACCCTTTCTCTACCCCCTCATGAGAATGCACAGAGGGCCCAGGATCCATCAAAGAGACAATGTCTCAAAGTTCAAAGATATAACCGTCAACAAAGGGACATGAAAATGATGAGTAGCACAGAGTGCTGGCCAGTGAATGCCAGATGACCAGCTCAAGACTGATCTAAATCCCCCTCTGTACTACCCCATACTGGAGGAAGGGGACCCTCAGGTAGAGGCAGGCTGATGACTAAACTACATATCCTTACTTGAGCTTCTTTTAGTAAGTCAGAGTTTTCTTAAATCTCTTTTACCCCATTTTTCAAAACTCTAGCAGTTATACAAATACCTCTAAAATTATTTTCATTTGCACTGTATTATGGTAGTTTTCCATGTCTCATTCATAAATTTTTATAGATGTGCCTTCTTTCTCAATTGATTTAACTAGCTGGTAGTTTATTAATTTTGTGTTGTGTTGGTATTTCTATCACACACACACACACACACACACACACACACACACACACACACGCAAGAACCAGCTCCTGAATTTATTTATGGATTCTGCTCTTAATTCTAACCTATATTGTTTACTCCTTATACCTTCTTTTTATTCTTACTTCCTTTCCTTGATTTTCCTGACCATTTCTTAAAAATGTGTTTGAAAATAAAGAGCAAATTTTCATTATTTCAATGAAGAAGAGCAAATTTATTTTTAATCTTCCTTATTGAAATAATGAAAATATTTAAGACTGAATTTTCCTTGGGTCATGCCTTGGCCATACATCATAGATTTTGTCCTTAATGTTCTCATTAGCATTGATTTCAGTGTACTTTTTTTTTTTTAATTTATGCCTACAGCACCTAGTCTTCCTAGGTGGTCCAGTGTAGACTTAATTGCAGATTTGGTCTCCTTTACATTTCAAGAGTAAACCAGGAGAGGTTTTTCCCCCAAGAAACTGAAGTTGAAATATTTATTTATCCTTTTTTTATTTATTTCTAGGTGTACTATGGTCAGAGAATTATGTCATAATAGATCAACCTGTGTTAATGTACAAAGGTTTGCTTTATAATCAATACGATCAATTTTTGTGATGTTTCATGAGCATTTGAAAATAAGGTATATTCTCTATTTCCAGGGCATGTGCTCACGCTCTCTCTGTCTCTGTCTCTGTCTCTCTCTCTCTATGTGGGCATGTGTGCATATTTGTGTTTCTCTTTCTTTCTCTCCATACAGATAGACAAGCATGGCGACCTTATTAATTACACTATTCTCAGAGCACAGTGTTCTGAGCTCAGACTCTGGTGTCAAGCAAACCTGTATGAACTTGAGCGTACTGTTAACCTCTCCCATCCCCAGTAAATGTGCATGTAGTGTCCCACTGAGCGCATAGCCCTAAAATGGATTCTGATCTTTATACACATTTCTTTCTGAATTTTAGTGAAGCCCAGAGAGTTGGTCCAAGGGAACTGCAGTTACAACTTCTTGTCCTTTCCTGTGCTCTACTGTCCAAAACTCCCAGAATCTCTCCCTCTTCTAGGACAATAAAATTCTCTTATTCCCCAGCTTGGGCTCCCCAACCCCTCTGTCCTTTACTCATTCTCATTTCCAGATGTTAAGTTCCAGACACAAGACCTTGGGCTACTGTCTCTCATCCTGATGGAATGTCATTTGCCTTCGGCTCTAATGCTTAAAAGTTCATCCTCTGTACTTTTCACTGCCTACTCCTCGTCCTTTTTCTCTTCACAGAATGGGCGAAGTAGAAGACAATGGGGAAGATAGTGACATACTTCCCACATGTTAGTGTTATCACAGCCATTTAAAAGTCTCATTAAGTGTCTTACATGTGTCAAGACTTAGAATTAACAGGCGATATATAAATCATTCAACCACAGTACTGGATGGACCGTTCAGACAAGGTCAATTGCACGAGGTTACAAAACTACTTGGTTATCTTGTCTTAATCCAGTTCTCTTTCCACTATCTTATCCTTGAATTTACTGGAAATTCCCTAACTATATCATTTGTAATTGTTTCTTTGTAATGCATACAGATTAGTTCCTTTTAGTTTTTCCTCCAAATTTCCTAGTCCAATTGACTACGAAATTTTTAATAAGATTCTGCCTGCTATTGCTCCCTTCATTCCCCAGCCACCCTCCGACCCCCTTTCCACCCTGCCTCCCCACCCTACCACCACCACTCCACCCAGGCTTCAGAAAGGAGCAAATTCAGAACTGGCTTCATTCTAGAATTCTGAAAAAGATACCAGGTACTTGGAAGAAACTCTTTACAACACCAGGACTGGGAAGAGGGAACTAGAGAGAAAGTCCTCACACGGAGAGCCACCCGCTGCACGTAAAAGCCCACAGTGGGACCATCTCTTCTAGGTCAAAGGCATTTTGCCTGTAATGGACACTGCAAGGTTTATGTCTGACCCATCCTTGTGTACTCCGGGAAAGGGATATTGACTTGAAACTGTGCAAGTGCTCAGACCAATCCAACAGCAAGAGAAAGGATGGTTGGGGTGCCCACCTCAGGGAGGAGCTCCTGAGCCCAGCCTTGGAGGCCTCAAGGGTTCAGGGGCCTACTCAGATTGTGCCGGAGAGCAAGAGAGAGGAACTGGGTGAGCAAGCATTGTGGCTTTGTCTGTTTCCTGTTTCAGCAAGGCTTCTGTGCAAAAAAGAAACACAGTACCAAGAAGAGAAATGCCAAGGGGGCCCAGAGCCATGGATTGAGAGCTTACCCTTTATTCAACTGCTGTCTTGCCCCATCTGAGACCAGAACCAAGATCTGCCCAGGAACTGGAAGGCTTTCCTGAGCCACTTGGGTTGGAGCCTAGGACCAGAGGTAACTGAGGAGGATGTGCTTTTGTGTCTAGGTTGGGGACTTCCGACTCTAGGGTGGGACAGAAGACGCTCCAAGCTTCCTTGGGCTGAAGGGGAGACACAAGAGCAGATGGTATAGTTTAAGAGCATCGGGTGTTCGGTAACCAAGAAATCACGCTGTGTTCATTTTCAGAGCCACTGACCACGGCCCAGCGGTACAGCTTCCACGCTCCATCCATCAGATTAGATTAGGAGTGAGTCAAATGACAGGGTTCAGGCTACCCAGTGACAGAGGCTTAGTTTACCAATCTTTTACACTTCCTCCAAAGCAGGAATTCTCAAAACAAGCAGCTGACTTCCCAGCAGCTTACGTGGAGACCCTTCTCGGCTCACACCGAGAGCTCTGTACCGGAAAGGCCAGGCCCTTGCAGGAAGCTGCACACACCAGCCAGGAAGTAGGAGCAGAGACCTGGAGAGGCAGCACCTGGATGTCCCTCTCGGGCAGTGAGGAGAGCTTCCCCTAGCCAGCACGTCTTCTCTGAGCTCCAACTGGGCCCTGTCATACTGCCCAGGAGCCCCCCACAGATGCCAGAAAGCCCGGGCAGTGGCCCAGAGACCTTTCCTTGAACCACATAGGGACCAGTTCCTTTTTCTTCTACAGCCCATTCCTGTTAGTCAGCCATCCCCCATGGCTTGTGTTTAAGCAAATCAGGATAGCCAAGATGCCCCCAGAAAGCTAGGTATGACCCAACTCAGCTGTCTGCACCAAATCTCCCAGCCGTGAGGCCCAGGGGGCCGAGGAATGCCCCCCTTCTCTGAGGAGCCACTTCTACTGCAACTCCCTGCTAAGGTAACAAGCCCCAGCATCTGCCCCTCAGCAAGCAGAGCCGGCTGCGTGGGCTCCAGCAGACGAGCAGAGACAGCCCGGTAGAGTCCAGAAGGATCTTCTCTCGTCTCCTCCCCACAGCCCTTTCCTCTCACAGTGGGACGGTGGAAGGAATCCCCATACCCAGGGCTCCGCCTCGCCCGCTAAGCCTGTGGATCACCTGGAGCCAAACAGCGCGGGACCTGGCACCCCACGTTTAATAGTGGGATGCAGGCAGGCTGGACACCAGTTCTTCACTGCCCCACCCCACCCCACCCCACCCCACCCCCGTCTCTTCTTTATCTTTCTGCTAGGCCTAATTGAGAAGATGGTTGTGCTCAGACCACAGAGAAATCTTTTCTCCTTGTGACCCAAACCCAGAGGTCAGAGGAACCAGAGCAGTAAATACGATTACAGGCTGAGGTCAGCACCTCCCCATGTGGTGAACTGTACCCCTTCAAAGAGAAAAGGGGTCAGGGGACGAGAGGATGGAGTATTCTTGGTCCGGGGAGTGCTGTTAGCTTGGGACCTTTGTCTCATAGCACTGAGTCTTCAGTATCCAAGATCAGCAGGACAGGACATAGTCTATTATTATTATGGAAAGTTAACATTTATTTATGGTGTGCTATGTGCCAGATGCTTAACATGCGTTTTCTCTTTAATCCTCATAATCTTATGAGGTGGCTTCCCATTTTATAAATGAGGAGACTGAGGCTTGTGCTAAAGCACAGAGGTAGTCAGGCACAGAACCAGGACATGAAGCCGCACAGTCTGAGCCGAGAGCCAGGGCTCCCTCACCGCCCCACCCATGGCAGAACAGCCAGGGGCTCTAGCACAGGATGGCACGGTATAGATTCTGGACATGGAGTTTCTAGTTCCTGCATCCAGTCCTTATAACGTCATATGAATGGGCCTCTTAGGTCCTCATCTAGGTTTTTAAATAAAGAAAGTGGCAAGTGGGAAGTCAGGGGACCCCTACAGAGGAGAAAAGGCTAAAGAAAGAAGAAGCGATCCAGGGAAAGGACCAGAGGACAAGCACAGCCGACCTCACAGCTCTGCTTGAGGTCAGCCCTGCTGAAGACCAGAGTGTGCCCTCCAAGCCTCCAGAGTCAGGCAGGTCAGAGCATGCATGGCCTGACCACATAAGAGCCTTCTCAGGGAGAGAGACCACCCCACCCATGCCTCTGGAGAAGGAGTGGTGCAATCCGAGGGAGAGCCAGAGGGGCAGCGAGAATTCCTGAGAATTCCAGACAGAGCCAGAGGGGCAGCGAAGTTCCAATGAAGGGGCAGAGAGGCTGCTACCTGTTGCAACAGCTTGGCCTATAAATAAGCCCCAGGGACCAGAGCCGGCAAAGCCGTGCTGTCGGTGAAGACCAGGTAGTCTTCTCCAGCCTACTCAGGAACCGAGGCTCCCAGGGTGGTGAGTAGTAAGGTTGTGGCACTAAGAGAAGTGGCTGCTGTAAGGGGGAGTCCCTCTTCCCGCCCCAGTCACGCCGGTGACCAGTGGAGGCAGGTCACAGAATTTCCAGTGCTCAGGACCCGGCTCAGCCAAGCCCAGTGGGTTCTAGCAGAAGGAACAGATCTTCCAAAGGTAGGTGAGGAAGAGTCCGAGAGAAAAGGACACAGAGAAGAAAATAGAACTTGAGGGTTATGCGCGTAGCTGGAAAGGCCATGAAAAGGGGCCACAAAGTGTGGCCTCTACACAAAGGCCAGGGGACTTTTGGTTACCGGTTTTGTTTGTTTTTGTTTCATTTTCGCTTGTAATAGCCTTGTTGAGGTGTAATCTATGTGGTTGCTGGTTTTGATGGCACAGTCTGTGTCTAGGCTAAGGAAAACAGACTTGACATCATACTTAGTTTTGACAGGGAGGTGATTCCAAAAAAACAGAGCCCTCAGCTTAGAGAGTTATGAAGCTGGAAGCTCTGAAACAGGTTTCGCCAGCACTGGGCATGTGGCAGGTGCTTAGCCAATACCGATTTGCACTGATCGGCACCTGAGAGTCGGAGCCCAGTCCTGGGCTGAGAATGGAGTGCCAGGGGGTCCACATTGGGAATTCGCGCCTGTAGCAATTAGGGTGAGGTTCCTCAGGAACCATGCCCAGGGCCGGCGCGCATTAGTTGCTAAAGGCTAAGAAGAAAACAGTGGTGTTGGTCTCAGGCCTGGCCGCACCCTGGGGGTCTGGTTATCCCTCCGGGCCACTCACCTATTCTAGTAAAACCTTGGGCTGAGAGAGCAGTAAAGGTGCTGGCTTTTCCTTTAGATTTGGGAACAGGGAGCCAATGTAACTGATTGTCCAGAAGTCCCTGGAAAATGAACACATCCCTGCCATCCGAAAGCTTACATGCTCACGATGATTTCTATCCATTATTTCTCATGGTCCCCTGATTAGAGGCAGGGTGAGATGTTTGGTCAAGGAAGAAGTGGCAACCAGAAAGACCTTTCCACTTTGCAAAGAGGAAGACACTTTGCCAAGGCCAGGGAAAAGTAGAAACTAGCAGAGAGACTAGATCCAGGAGTCTTGACTCCCAGTTTGACATCATCACCCCCTCAGTTTTGAGCCCACACGTATGTGCTATTTCTGCCCCCTTGTCGAGGCAGATAGTCATTCTTCTGCCCATCTCTTGACCCCTCCCCTACTCCTCCCTCTTGGTATTTGGCAGGCTCAGGCAGCTATTCCAGGAACTGGAAGCCAAGCACAACAGGTGCTCAGGAGATCATCATGATCAGACCAGACCCCAGACCTTCCCCTGGCGTGGCCTGGTGGGCCGAGAGCTACGAGGCCAAGTGTGAGCGCCGGCAGGAGACCCGTGAAAGCCGTCGCTGCCGTCCCAACGTGACCACGTGCCGCCAGGTAGTGAAGGCGCTGAGGACCCAGCTGAAAGATCATCTCCAGAGAGCCCGACAGCAGCAGTTCTTCAGGAGAAGGAACCTGGAGGTGGAAGAGGAGGGCAAGGTGCGGCGCTCCCGAGCCCGCGAGCAAGGTTTCTCCAGGAGGCCCGGCCAGGCGGCTGAACTCAGGAAGCCGCTGTCCCGGGCCAACAGGACCCCTTCCCCCAAGCAACAGGTGGGCCGTGTCGGGGGGATACACTGCTTTTGGGGGAGGGGGTGTCAAGGGGGTGGGTGGGCTCAAGGTCACTAAAAGGTTATCTGAGTTGAGTCCCTTCTTTCTCAGTCATATAGCAAAGTCTCCCTTTAGCCACTTACTCATTCAGAGATTTCTGGTGTTGTGTTTTTGTCTGTTTATTTAGCTACTTTTTTGTTTTGCACTCACCTCAAAGGATAAAAAAATAATAATTTTAAAAACGATTCCATAGCTAATTCCTAATACCAGGTCAACTTGAGGCAAAATATACGTATGTTCTACAGCATTCCTTCATCCATCATTTTATTGTATGCCAGGTACATGGGCCAATCTTCTCAACGCCTCCCCTGACCCCCACACACACTTCTCTCCTCCATCCTTCTGTGAGGTGCGTGCCTTCTCTTTTACTCTTGGGCCATTCCAACTCCACTAAATTTGCTCAGCTAAGGCCTTATCTGGTCTGGGAAGCCTTCCCTGGCTTTTTCATCTCTGTTCTCTGTGGTCCTTCTGAGGTTACAAATCCTCAAAGATCAAGTAGCTCTTAAGAGCGCCCATTAACCTGGCCTGGGAAGAAGCCGTGTTGGCAAAAATCAGGGTAAGTCAAAATGACCTCAGCCAGCAAACGACCACGTCTTCCTCTCCGTGCTGTGAGCATGCTGACAGCAGGGACGGACTGCCGTCCTCCCTGCAAATGCCTGGCATCATGACCCACCCCGGGAAGGTACTGGGTCGGGGCTTCACTATTAGATCTGCTGTCCACAACAGGAGGTGCTGTTCAGAAAATGATCCTTGAGCCCAACTGTAAGATAAAACCAACTGTGTACCTTCTAAGGCAAGAAGGTTTCTGAATGCTTTTGTTGGGAAAAAAAAAAAAAAAGAAAGAAAGAAAATTAAGGAGAAAAAGATTAGGAAACACAATTAACTAAAGAACTCCACCTGAGCCTATCAACGAAGGTTTTATTGAGATTGAGTCTGTCCCCATGAGTAGATACCACAGGTATTTCTTAGCCTATTAGTGTCGTAAGCATAGAATTTTTGAATGTGTAAAAAGGAAACATGAAAAGAACAGACTAAATTGTGCCAACTACTACTACATCCCTCCCTACAACTCCCTACTTTACCTTCTCTTCACACATGCCTCCCAGCTATTACTAAGAGGAAGGAAGCCATCTCCAGAACAGGAAAGGGATCTTACAGATCATCCATTCCAAACTCATTACACTGAGAGGAGACCAAGACCCGGAAAAGGCAGGCGCTAATCCCTTGTCCCCCCTCCCTCCCCACTCAGACCAGCTCTCTTCCTGTATCACCTTGCTGGCTGTGGAAGTTGCTGAGACCAAACAAGGTAGATCAGGGATTCTAGAGAGTGTACCTGGAGACAAGCCCTGCTCCTGATTTGCCTGGCCTGAGAAGGAGCATTCCCGCCAGCCAGGTCAAGGGAGGGCAAGAGCAAATAACCTTGTAGCTCTGAAGGCTTGAAGGGGTTGCTTCGGTTTTCTGGACCTGAAACTTGGTCATTGGTTCATCTTTCTGCAATCAGCTGGATCATCCCATTCTAAGTGGCTCTAGGTCTCCAGCATCCCACACTTGTTTTCCAGGTGTCAGGGACCAGCTCTGAGGCCTTTCCAACCCAGCATCACCCTCTCTCAGGCATCCAGAGGGATGTGGCTGATGGCCCCCACTCCCAGGCTGAGGGCCTCCCACCACAGGACTTACCCATCAAGAAGAAACCCAAATATCACCGCGGTAAGAGCAGAGTCTCTCTCCTTCACTGGGGCCCACAGAGAATCCTGCGTCAGTCCCAGTGCGCTGGCAGTGGAGAGTCCCTATCCCTCCCCACTTCCCCCATGTCTTCCCCCATGGGTCTGAATCACTTTATCCTCCATCTCTCAGCGACTCAGACAAAGGAAAAAGGAGTGAAGCTGCAGCCAACAACCAAGAATGATGCCAGTCAGCAAACCAAGTGAGTACCTTTCATGCTCCTGACTCCAACTCTCTGGCATCCCACCCACTCCTCTCTTCTAAGCTTTTACCTGAATACTCTCACCTAGTACTTAGAGAGGGGATACAATGAATTTCCACGTCCACCTTAATTAAGAGGAAGGCCTTCCCCACCCATTTGGCTCTTCAGAAGAGATTAGAGAAGGAACCAACCCACTGCCTCCCCATGTGCTATTTTCTTTGATCCATTATCATTTTTGTTTTATTTCCTCTCTCCCCAGTGGTGGAGTTGCAGTTCTAGACAAGGTAAGAAAATCCTCACCTTGGAAAGGTTTAATTAAATGGTATCTAAGGTCCTCTAAGCCCTGACGTTCGGGAATTCCAGTATAAACTCAGCTGGGATGGAGGGACACCTTCTCCCTGGACGGGCATACACGTGTGGGGCTGGAGGGACTCTGCCTGAACCAAGAAAGAAAGTTTACTCTACACAAGCCAACCCTGGCTCTGGTGCCATGTCCTGGGACTTCAGGAGAACTAGATCTTCTTGCATACCTTTTTTCTTTCTCTCTAGGAAATCGTCCAGCTTTCAGAGTACCTCAAAGTAAGTAACATCTGAACTGTCCCCTCAGCTCCTCCTTCCATCTACTCCTCCTCTAAGTGAATCTTACCCTCCTGTGTTTTGCTCCCCCAGGAGGCCCTACAAAGGGAGCTGGTTCTAAAACAGAAAATGGTGATTCTCCAAGATCTAGTGGCCACCTTGATTCGGATCTCTGACAGCTCTTGGAAGGTAATGGAAATGAAATCTTAGTCTGAACAAAGCTCACGGGCTTTTAAGTGTGTCCATCTCATTCTTCTTTCCATACCATCCCAGCAAGAGGAGGGGTTTTCTCCACACTGAAGGGGTGGTACTGAGACCTAGAGGTCAGACAGGTGACATACACACATGGGAGGGCTCAGCTAAATGCAGGGTCGTCACCTGAAGGCCATGCTGCCACCCATGAAAGACCCAGAACCAAAAAGGGCAAGAATTTCCATTTTTTAATTTGTCGGAAGAAAAGAAGATCCTAGTATACCTGGTACCTTTAACATTACTGAGTGTGGTAAATGTCAACTATTTCTGTATGGAATTCACAGCAACACTAACCCCAAGCCAGCTCATACCTACTACTCAGCCCGGACATGAATGAAAGAATGTGAAGAAGCCTTGGAGAGCTAGTCTGACTCCTTTTGACAATGAGAAAACTAAATGCCAAAGAAGTCAAGTGACGTACTCAAAATCACACTGCTGGCCAGAGGCAGAACTGAAACTAAAATTCAGACCCCCTGATTTTAGGCCATTTATTCAGCAAATATTAGATCACAGATCATGTTCTCTGTACTAAGTACTGGAAATAATGAGATTCATTAGGCAAGGTTCCTGCTTTAAGGGAGCTTGTGGTTTTGTCAGGGAGGCAGACGCCTAAACAATGCAGAGCCTTAAGAAATAAATGTTTTCAGGATTTCGTAGTATACAAGAAGGAATGAATAACTCTAGAGAATATGAGAACCAAGGAAACATTTTTAGTTATTCAAGTATTTTCCAGGCACATGTGGAAGAACGTACTATTTTCTAGGCAGAGGATACAGCACAGGCAAAGACCAAGAGACACAATATTGTCTTGTGCAATGAGTCACTTTTTAATCACAGAACCCCTTTATACTCTTTAAAATTTTTTTGAAACCCCCCAAATTTTTTATATTTACTATATCGGAATTTACCATATTAGAAATTAAAACAGGAAATGGCCTAACAGGTCTCTAGAATTATGAGGTTTAAACTTTTTCTCTTGAATAGAGTTATTTCAAACTTAAATAATGTACGGACTCCATTTTAGAGGAAAAACATAGATACCTTAGATCCATGAGACTTTGTGTTACATCCAGTCTGAGAAACACTGCTATAGAGGATGAGCAGGGTAGCAACGGAAATATGCTTCTTCTGTGTTTCAAGTCCTACAATGTCGGGCCCATCCTTAGAAGAAACTCAATTAATAGCTCTGGAACTGAACTGAAAGTGAATGATGAGATCTGCTTTAAAAGGTTCTCTGACAACAAGGAAGGACCCTGGCTGGGGGGTTGGTGAAACTCTTATATCTCAGGTAAGACACAATCAAGCGAGAATCACAGCCAGCCCGGTGGGAATGGGAAGGGGAGTTAAGAGACAGACTACGAGGGGCAGTTTCACCCCATACTCCAGAGGTTCCTCTGGCCGTGGTTCTCTCTCCCTTCTTCCCATCCCTCCCACTATTCACCCTTCTCTTCCTCCTCCCTACCAATGCCCCAGCTTCCTGTTTTGAAGAAAAAGAGTCTCATACTTCTCAGTTAATAGCTCCTGCTTCCCTCAAAACAAGACAATTCAACCTTCTACCTCCCACGGAAGCCTCGACTTCAAAGTAAGGACAGCTCCAGTTTGTGGTACTTGGGGAAAAAAACTGGGAGGATGTGGCCAGAATAGGAACTCTGGCATTCAGCCCAGGTCAGGCGTTTATTTTTCCCATTTTGCATCCTTGATATGAATCTCGAACTTCACATGCAGAATAGCTCAGTGCAAACTGTTAGAACTGCCAGAATCAGCTCCCACCATCGCCTCCACCTCCAAGCTGACTCTGGGCCTTTTGGATGCAACAGAACCCTGGGCACTGCTGAGACTCCAACCTTCTGAACCCAAACGGTTCAGGCGGGAGAGAGAGTGAGCTCTCAGCATTGGGCAATACAAAAACAGGAGCAGGACACAAGTGGGTTTTTAAGTTCCGCAAAGTGGAAATGAGATCTTGAGATGATAATGCAGCAGGGGATTGGTTGCAAGTCCTAAGCCGCCTCTGCTAGAACAGAAACGAGCTGTGTGGGTCAGCTGCGTGGCGAGCTGCTCCGGCTTCTGGAGAACAAACAGATCAGAGGCAAGGGGAAGCCACGCAGAAGCAGGAGCTGAAGCCCTCAGACCGGCACCAGGTGTGTATGGCCTCCACCTTGCTCCCTTTCCCAAACAGGGGTGGCTGTGCCCCCTGTGCCCCGGGCTCCAGCGGTGCGATTGCCCAAAACAGTCCACAATAGGACTGTAAAACCTGCTTCACCCCACATACGGTACTACTGGGCTTCATGTGGGGCAAGCTGGGGCTCAGACCAGGAAACTACACGCCCCATTTGCAACAATTTGGCTGCAACTGTCCCGCCTGCCTTGGGGAGTCTAGGGAAACAAGAGCTGTGGACAAGAGATAGTGTAAACCCCAGACTTGGGTGGCCCTTCATCCCACTGAAGGGGCTATCCTAAATTGTCTTCCATTGCAGCATGAATGGAAAAGTAATCTAGGGTGTGGCTAAAAGATAAAAATAGTTGGACGAGGCAAAAATATCAAATTAAAACCACAGTTAAGGAAGGAGGAGAGAGGAATTACCCAAAAGGAGTAGGAGACTGGGGGAAATCTAAGAACTTTACTTTGGGCTGTTTTCTTCCAAAACTATGGCAAGATAAACCTTAAACTCCGTGGGTTTGACTGCAGTCGGCACGGTCACAGTTTAGGCAAAGGAAAACGCCGAGTCTGAAGGCCATCTGAAGCAGGAGACGGGGTGCCGGTGGACAGGATTTCAGGACCTGCGCGTTGACGAGGACAGGCCACTCGGGGGAATGAATGCAGCCCTCCAGCAGTTACTCCAAAGCCCAGGACGGGGGAAGACTCTCTTCATCTCTTTCATCTGCCCCCAAACCCTGCAGTTATCATACGGGCCAAATTCCCAACTCCCGGCTCTCACGTGAGACCTTAGGGAAAACATTAATAGAAGGAGACACTTGGAAAAATTATTTTTGTCAAAGCCTTTTGCTTTTGCAAGGCCCAGCTGAGTAATAGAGGAAGCAGAAAGGGTGGGGGCGCCCCCTGGCTCCCGTGGTTAGAAGAATCAGCCAAACAAGAGCAAAACAGGAGCTATGAGATACCACTTCCTGCCTAGCCCAGATGCCCTGAAACTCAGAGGGGCACAGCCTTCAAAACAGAGTTCCTTCCTCTGCCCCAGGCCGTTACAGACTGGAACTGTTGTGAGGGGCTGGGAACAGCCAAGCTGCCTGCCTGAGAGGAGCCCTGGAGCCTCAGACCTGAGAAAAGATGCAATTTCTAGACCTCAGGAGTGTCCTACAGGGCCTGGCTGGAAAAAGGCAGAAAAAGGATATGAAAATCAGTTACTCCTAAAGAGACCCACGGCCTTTTCTCTAGGAAACTAGCTCTTGATGGCACCCTCCTCTCCCCACATCCCATCACAGACACAACCGTAAACGAAACTCAGAACTGGAAAAACAAAAGCCTGAACTGGGAGAAAGAGACAAGTCTACAGGCGGAGGGAAGAACAAAGCAGCAAGGAAGTTAGCTACTCAGCGCAAGTACTGAAAAATGGAGAAAAGGTACCTGCTGGCTCCTCTCCACCTTCAGCCCTGAGATTAACATCCCTCCTGGAATGTCCACAATGCCATGTGACAGACCCAGCTTATGAAGAAATAGAATGTGGCTTTCTGGAAAGCTCTCTAACCACCACACACACACCCCTAGGTTAATCTCTCTCCTCCATTTCTTGCTTTCTTAAAGAATTTGTCATTGTGAGTCATGTGTGTGTATGTGAGTTGTGTATGTGTGTGGCGGGGAGGAGAGTATATTAGTTTGCTAGGGCTGCTACAACAAAGCACCAAAGACTAGGTGGCTTCACCAACAGTTTATTTTTTCAGTTCTGGAGGCTGTAAGTCGGAGATCAAGGTGTTGACAGGATCGGCTTTTTCTAAGGCCTCTCTCGTTGGCTTCGGATGGCTGCCTTTCCCTGGGTCTTCACACGGTCTTTCCTCTCTCTGTGTACCCTGACGTCCTAATCTCCTTTTCCTAGGAGGACACCAGTCACACTGGAATGTGGCCCACACCAATTATGTCATTTTAACTTAATTACCTCTATAGAGACCCTATCTCCAAATAGTCACATTCTGAGGTGCTGGTGGAGGGGCACAACGGTGGGTAAAGGAGAGAATGTATATTCCTCCTGGGAGGAGAGACCCTGTTAGCCCTACTAGTCTATACTTTAGAGGTAAAAGTCCATGTATAAGACTGAGAGAAGGTGAGGAGTACAGAAGAGCCTAGACAGGGGAGAGAGGTAATGGGGGGTGAGGGGAAGTATAGTTTAAAAACGTTCCTTCAAGTGGATCCCTGCTGTGATACCCTGAGCCATTTCATAGAAAAGCTCGAGGTACAGAGAGGGCTTTGGGGGCCAGTCTGATTCTTCCTTCTCCTATTCCAGAAAAAGAGGACAAGAGCCTCTTCTACACAAACATCCTTTGTCATCTTTCTTCCTCCCTATCTCTTGAAAGAATTAAGTTCTCCAAACATTGAGCACAGATCATGTTCTAGGCAGTAGGCTGGGAATACCAAACAAAACATTTTGTACACTATATTTTGGCTCAAACTCATTAACTCATCTCATTTGTTCCAGGTACAGTTTAATGAAGACAAACTGAAGAGCAAACTGAGATCCTTAGAAAACCAGCTACACTCCTGTACCCAGGTAAGCACTTTGGAGGACCCTTCCAGGCCAGGAATCTAGAATTAAAGAATGCTTGAACTTCAGTCTTTCTCTCTAGAAATGCTACCTGATAGAGATCTATGCACTTACTCCTAAATACCCAGTTCTGGCTTTGCCATTTTCGCTTTGATCCCCAATTCACCATGTTCCGTCCTCCTCTCCCTTTCTCCCAGTGTCCTTCCCTTCACATCCAGGGAGGAAATCCCAGCACCAAGCACTTAGCCAGCTTCAGGGGAACCTTGAGCACACCTGGAATTGTAGGGAGGGGCCCTTGGTTAAGAGTCACACCACCCAGATAGACCTGCACAGGTCCCAGCCTTTGAACGGGTAAGCTGGATGTTATAATGAGATTCTGCAAAATGGTTTTCATTCCATGGGCAACTTTTATCTCATAGCAACCCCATGGAGAAAGTAAAAAACTGTGACTCTTGGCTTTCCTGTGACATTGTTATCAGGCTTCAGTAATCTATCGATTGGCCTGATCTTGGATTACAAAAGACAGAAAGAAATCAGCTTTCACATCGAGAAGGGATGTGTTTCTGATAGTTGAAGACATGTCACGTAAGAGAAGGAGGCGGGCAGGCAGACTGCTTCCATGCTGCGGGGTTAGGGAGATAAGGGTGACCTGGCCACACAGGTGGAGCCTTGCAGAAGAACTGAGATTACACAGTCTATGGATTTGCTGATCTCCAAGTTTTGTTTTTCAGTATGACCTCCTTTGTCAGATTCTTATGAACTAAATGATGCCAACCACACTCATAAGAGACTGACATGTGATCCAGAATGCCAAACAATTCGTTTTCAATGGGAAATAAATGTGGCCAGTGACCACCAGGCCAGTTAATAACTGGGACATACCCATATTCAACCTCAACTAGTAATTCCTGGATATGCTTTCTAATGAAAATTCCAAGAAATAAAACCCATTCACTTTTAAATCCAAATTTTCAGACGATTCCCAAGCTAAATGGAAACGATTTCACACAGATCCTTAAATCTGCATTATCTAGGCCACCGCTTACCCAGTAAAAGCTGTCTGCCTTCCTCAAAATCACAGGGAATAAAAATGAAAAAGGCATAGGGAAGTTAAGATCCCCCAGGGAATTTACAAAATTACTCTTCTTTTTCTTGACTCTGAGCCAGGAGAAATTTTTTAAATGTAAATGTTTTAATTTTAAAACATTAATTGAGTTTACTAGAGATTGCTCTGATCCCTGAAGCTACAAAGTTAAAAAACAAAAGACAAAAAAAAAAAATGCTCCTTGCCCCTGCCCTGAAGGGGTTTACAGTCCCATAAGGCGGACAGTTGAGTCCACAGACTGTAAAGATAGACATGTTATGTGAACACTAAGAAAAGCTACCTTATCTGTAATGAGTTGGGGGATAGAGATGGTTAGTCAAGATTTATCAGAACTTACATGATTCTTGGGCTGAATCGAGAGCGAGAATAGAAGTTAACCAGGTGAAAAGCGTGGGTAAGTATGCTCTAGGCAGACAGAAGCAGCCATATGGGAAAAATGCAAACGCCAAAGAGCAAAGTGCTTAGAGAATCTGAGAGCAGTTCAGATTGGGTAGAGGCAACAGGGAATGAAAGTCTGGGCTTGTAAGTAGGAGCCTTGCAAGGAGTTTGGACCTAATCCTTAGGATTCTGAGAAGCCACTGAGATTTAAGGTCAGGACAGGATCCGATTTGCATTTTAGAACCCTGCAGCTGCAGGACTGAAGGAATTTGACTGAAGGAGGCAAGTCTTAAAGATAAGGAGACTGTTACATTAATCCATCTAATAATATTATTAGAGCCTGAACTAAGGACAGGGCAGTAGAGACTGAGAGGAGATAGGTGTGAACAGGAAGGGTTGACTTGACAAGGATCAATACCCAGCTGATTACTGGGAGAACATGAGAGAAATCAAGATGACTCTTTGGTTAGAGCTTGGGAGACTGGGTGGGTGAGGATGCTGGTCACTGAGATAGGGGAAGCCCGGGAGGAGGGAGCAGTTTAGAAAGATGATTTCTCTTTGGAAATGTTGGGTTTCAAGTGCCTAGGAGACAATTCCCAGCATGTCAAGGGCACTGTTTATTATCCCTACTCACCCCTCACATCACCTGAGGGACTCTCCCTGCCCACCTCCAGCTTGAAAACAAAGCTCCATCAGATTTCTGGTGTCTCTGCCCTGTGGGCAAGGACCAAATTCTTTTCATTTCTGTATGCCAACTCAGGATTTGGCGCACATCTCAATGTGTGTTTGTTGAATTGCATCAAATTTACAGAAATATTCCCCTTGGGGAATGAAAAAGGTGATAATGGAGATGGAAGATCAGAAAAACGGCTATGAACAGAAGGCCAAGGAGTCACTGCAGAGAGTGATGGAGGAGAAGATGAGTGCAGAGCAGCAGCTGCAGAACACGCAGGTGTGGGATGCAGATGTGGGAGCACTGCACAGTCTTGGGACCGGAGATGGGGGCCTCTGGGAACCCCCCAAACTACCACCCTCTTCCTTGATCTCCCTCAGAGGTCCCTGGCTATAGCTGAGCAGAGGTGTGAAGAGTGGAGGAGCCAGTACGAGTCCCTGAAGGAGGACTGGAGGAACCTGGGGACCCAGTACCGAGAGCTGGAGAGCCAACTCCACATGTTTCAGTCCAAACTACAGGTACCAGGCCCTGGGGGAGGGGAAGAGGCAGGAGGAGACAGGGTTTAGGGGAAGGCGGGTTGGTGACAACGGTGATAAGAGTAGCTGCTCATGGGTTGCGGGCCCCAAAGACATCTGAGAGCATCTGGCTTTCAGTTCCTCATTCACTGCCTGCTTTGTACCAGACTCACTGTTCTGGCTCTGAAATCTAATTTTGACTTGAGCAAGGACATTTGCACTGCTCAGGCAAATGAAGTAAGTGTACACTGGAATGACACCATCCAAAAGCAAAGGGCTGGAATATTCATCAGCCTACGGTCATATCCCAGCCCACTCTCTGCACCCTCTCCCAGGAGAGCCTCCAGTTCAGAAACACCCACTCCCGGCATAGAACGAATGTCACTGATTTACTTATGAGTTGAATACTAACACAACCTACCACGTCTTTGGCATTATCAAGGGTTCCATCATTTCCGATCTGCATTACCTGGGAGAAATTAACTACCCTCCTAAACCTCAGTTTCCTCATCTCTAAAATGAGAATAACAGTAGCTATTATCATAGGATCACTGCAAGGCGAGTGGTATCATCCATGCAAAGCCTTTACCACAATGTCCTGTGCATATGAGCCCTCGATAAATAATAGCTATTATTTTTCATAGATTTTACTTACTTGGTTTGGAATTTTGAAAAACTGCCTCAAAAGTTTATTTTACTGAAGCAGGGATCAAATACACAGTTTGTTTGGTAAGAGACAAGATGTCTCATCAAAGGAGTGAGCCTAGCTGGCCCTGCATTGCACCCACATCTCCATCTTTGTTGTTTCCGTCCTCCCATCACCTACAAGGAACCTCTTATAAAGGTCTTTTTCTTTTTAACCTTAATTCTTTGTGAAAATGACCCTACCAAAAAAAAATGATAGTACTAGAAGTTTAGTGAAGACATCTAGAAAAGTGATGATTTGGTATTCCTTAATTTGAGTTATTTACCCAAATGAGTCCCTTGTGAATATAAAAAAAAAAAAATCTAATGCACTGTTTGTTATGCATGAGGAAAAGGGGAAAGGGAAGTATTTAAAAAAACAATAATAAGACTTTTGCGTTTCCCTAAAAGTCTATCTGTAAAATCCTCCAATGTTCTACAACTAACCTCTCCTGTGGGATCCGCCCCAATCTCCACCCTAGCACTGACCTGCTTCTGTGCCGGCCCCTCCTCCTCTTGCAGGGAGCAGACAGTAGAGACCTTCAGATGAGCCAGGCTCTTCAAGTTTTGGAGAACGAGCACCAGGAACTGCAGGCCAAGATTGAACACCTGCAGGGGGACAGAGACCTGTACGGCTCAGATACCCGGCGCCTACAAGGTACCCTTCTCCTCAGAGGCCTCTGGCTGAGCGAGTCCACAGAAAGGAAGCTGGGTGGAAAGGCTTCAGTCTTTCATTTGTTGGGTTGGCTTTGAGATTTCATTTTACCTTGAGGGAAAGGCAGGGCTGTTTTGTCCAAGACTGAAAGTTAATTTCACACCACTAGAAAATCAGCTTTCTTTTCCAGCCCTTCCCTCAGCCAGATCACAGCTGCTCCCACATCAGTCAAATGTGTGAAGGCTGCCTTCCTAATCTGAAAGAGAAAGGTCAGTTGACACAGAAGGCATAGTGAAGGTTTCCTTCACAGCCTGTGTCAGCTGAGAAAGGACCTAATTGTGCGCACACACACAACCTAACACAACCTCACACTGTCAATGCAGATAAAATCCACGGTACCCGGGTTCTGGTTTACCTCTTGAGGACTGAGACAAGTGGAAGAAACAGCAACTACCACTTGACGCAGAGGCCGCAACACGACAGTACCCGTCACAAATTTCTATCCTCACATGTTGAGTTCATTGTCTTAGGCTCTTCTATTATGGTTTGCACTGTTTCTTTTTCAGATCAGCTGAAGAGGTCAGAGGAGGAGAAACTCATCCTGGAGACCCAAGTACAGCAGTTGCAGAGTAAGTTTCCTTTCCACGTTCGGAAGGCGGCACAGGGCTTGCAGTGTGCCCGCTGCTCCTGCTCCCCAAATGGCATGGAGGGACTGGGGCCCAGTCTCTGGCACCTCCTCTGCTCTGCACATTTTCACACTCTCTTCTTGTGAAGTGAGGTCATTTACATGGCTCTTCACAAGCTATCTATCAGCCTCTGCCCCTTTCTTTCTTTTCTACTTTTCTCCTTCTGCGCCAATGACGCCAATGATGACCACAAGCATTTCCCCCAGAACTGGAGATTTTACAAAGTGTTAGGTTTTTCTAGGGCATCTTATATTTTCTAACTTATTATGTACATGACTATGTCACATAGACCTGTCACTAAGAATGGTTCAGAAAATAAGCTCACACTACACATCTCAGTCTACTTCAAAACTACATAGTAGGGCCAAAGAGGAAAAGGGGCTTTTCAGAAGTCAGTCATTTCTGAAAAGCTGAGAACTTGATCCAATGACCAGCTCTGCGGGTCACCCACCACTTAACCTCTGACATCAGTGCAGAAAATTCATGCACACAGCAGTGACTCCTAAAAGAGCAAGGCAGCCACAGGGGAGAGGGAGAAAGAACACCAACCAGCAGAAGCAGGGTTCCCACAGAGCAGGGGCTAAATGGACAAGTAACTTCAAAAGCATGCCTTCATTTATTCAGTCATATTTATCGAGCCCCTACCAAGTGCCAGACACCCTAGACACTACACTGAGGATACAGTAACGAACAGAACTGACACGGCTCCTTCCTCATGAAGCCTACATTCTAAGTAGGCTCTACAGGAGAGTACGGAGTTTCAATGAACAAATAAATAATGTGTCAGGTAGTAAATCCTGCTCTGGAGAAAAATAAAAGCAGGTTAAAGGGAAAATAGCTGCTATTTTATACAGGGTCACTTGAGAAAGTCTTTTATCTAAGAAAACATTTAAACAGAGACTAAGATAAAGATGTGGGAGGAGGAGCTATAAGGATGGTGTATTCATAACAAAGCAGCACAGACTGGGAGACTTAAAGAACAGAAATTTATTATCTCACACATCTAGAGGCTAAAAGTCCAAAATCAGGTTGGTTCCTTCCAAGGGTTCTGAGGGAAGGATCTGTCCCAGGCCACTTTCCTTGGCTTGTAGGCAGCCGTCTTCTCCCTGAGTGTCTTGACGTCTTCCATCTACGCACGTCTGTGTCCACATGTTCTCTTCTTCTAAGAGTGCCAAACTCACAATGGCCTAGCTTCACCCGATTACATCTGTGAGGAACTTACCTCCAAAAAGGCCGCATAATTACGTGCTAGGAGTCAGGACTTCAACGTATAAATTGAGGGGGGACACAATTCAACCAATAACAGTTAAGAACATCTTTAACTATTAAGGCTCTAAGCAAAGTTCTGAAAAGACACTCTTTGCAGTAAATATGCTAGCTCAGACAAGTGCATTCTTGTGTTTTCTAACAGGTCTGCTTCAGAATCAATCCCTACAACTTCAAGAACAGGAAAAGCTCTTAACAAAGAAAGGTCAGCAAATTTACTTCCACAAATTCTAAGATACTGCTCTTTCCTCGCCCGCCTAGAGGCAGAGGGATGGACTACATGACCTAGTAGGAGTCTAGTAGGCCAGGGATCTAGGCAAGCATTTCAAGGACTGGTCACTGGCTCTGAGAACACGTCAACTAGTTAGCCTCCGATCCTGAGAGAGTGAAAATGATTTTTACTGCACCTTTAAACATGTCTGTGTTGAACATTTCAATAAATTGATTTTGAACTCAGGATTTCATGTCAATTTTTACACTTGACTTTCCAAATCACATCCAACTTCCCAAGTCTAAATCATGTTGTATGCAACAGTCACCTTGGTCTTGGCCCTTCAGTGTCTGCTGCCTTAGCTTCCTAAGAATTCGCCATGTATATGGAGGGGCAAAAGCGCCTCATTTATCTACTACATGTGGCCTTCTGTTTTCTTGTCACAATCACTGGGTAAAATATAAGGCAGAAATTTCCATACTCATAGGATATGGGTTAGAAAATGAAGATCTTTGGTCACACAAATGAAGGACACAGCTAAGACATCAATACAGAATTTCTGCCTCCTAGTCCAATGCTCTCTTCACAAGACTAAGACTGCCAGGTGGCTGAAAAACCATCCTTAACTACATGAAGATGAATTCTAGGATATGACTGCCATTCTCATGACTGAAATGAGGACAGAAAGGAAAAGGGGCTATATGCTTCAATAAAAGCATCCAGCAAACCTACCAGACTAACTAGACAGGATGTGACCTATAACCAAAGAAAATGGATTATAAATATTCTCTAGAAGGATCTGGCATTAGACAGGACTAAGGACACAAATAAAAGAAAGATGCCAGCCTTGCCCTCTAGGGGCTTAAATTCCAGCTCTCTGTCCAGGCTGAGAGTCCCAATGGGCCTTCTTTAAAAGTCAGAGCATTCCATTCCATGAAGTCTAGATAGAGGCAGGCCTTCCCTCTTTCCCTCCCCTCCCTCTCTGCCTCACTCCTGGAGGTTGTCTCTACAACAGGGCTCTTCCTCAGAGGTGTGGGTCTCACTATCACTGGGAATCTGGCTGCTTTTTTAGATCAGGCTTTGCCCCTGAGGAGTCCAAAGCCCTCCCAAAATGAAGTGGAGCCTGAGGGTACAGGAACTGAGAATGACTGGGATTTCAGAGACCAGCTGCAAAAGAAAACTTTGCAGCTCCAAGCCAAGGAAGAGGAGGTGAGCTGGTGACCTCAGACAGTGAGGGGCTCGGCCCACAGTGGTAAGGAAAGCCGCTGGGACACAGGCGGAAAACAGGGATTTCAACAACTACCTTGTGACTGGATGCCTGCAGATATTCATCTGCCTGTAAAAAAAAAAAAAAAAAAGGCTTTGCTTTTGGGTTAACTTGTCAATTTTTTCCCTTCTTTATTTATACAAATCCTAAGTCACAGTTTTATTAAATAGTTAACCTTTGAAAAGTCAACCTAAACTCAAACACATTTAATAAACATGTTAACTCCTCAAACTCTGTCCTACACTGATTATCTTAAAACTTCAGAGGCTTTTAAGTAACAAAACTCAGGAATTCATGTCTACATTCTCACGTACACATCCACGGCTCCTAGCAAAGAGACCTATAATAAAATCATTTCCAGGTCTGTTGTGCTATAAAAACTTCATTTTTTTTTGGTGTCCCCATTTTCAAAGCACTTGCATACTATCACATGAAAACATTTACATGTATAATATATAATATGCATTATAATCAATCATGTAAATGAACACATTCCAGACAAACTAGGTGAGATAGTCAAATGGCACACTGAAATCTGAGAAAGGCTGAGGAAGGAAGGAAGGTGGTAAAAATTCCAAATGAATGAAGGGGTAACTTACACAGGGCCCTCTCCCTTACCTGGGATCTGCCCCAGACAGAACTGGTGATGACCTTGGTGGTATTCTCCTCCTCAGTGCAAAGAACTACATTCAGAGTTAGAGAACCTCAGTGACGAGTACCTCTCCTGCCTGCGTAAGCTGAAGAACTGTCGAGAAGAACTGAACCAGAGCCAGCAGCTGCCTCCCAGAGTAAGAAGGTCTATCCTCTAATACAGTCCTAGATAATGGTGGGATGATATCTCCTTTAGATAATCTCACAGCTAAAACTTACCAGCCCATAACAACATTCAGCTTGGTTTATACAACACTGACAGTATAGCAACCATGGGAAACTGGCTTATGCATCCAAGATTAATTTTCATGGAATTCTTAAGCCTGAAAGACTTACTACTAGCTTAAGTATGAAATGGTATTCATTTAGCCTATTGAGCATAGTGGCAAGGATGGAATGAGAATGAAAGCAAAAAATAATTTTTTTAAGGAATATAAAGAAAATAATTTTATTTTTATGAGTTATTTACTACCCTTGATTGGTCATACTGGTGCTTCTGTATCTGGCCCCTGCTAACTATCGTTCCCTTTACCAGTAAATGGGCCAGTGACCACCAGTAAAGTGGTTTTATCCGAAGGGAGGTGACAATGTGAGAGAATGACATAAGCAGCTCTCTTTCCTCTGCCAACCCAAAGTTTTCCACTAAGCTAGAGTGGAAACAAGGAAGACTTTTTTGCCTTTATCTTATCCAACCAACCCACGGCCTCCTTCTCTTCTCTCCTCCTCCCTCCTCAGAGGCAGTGTGGCCGATGGCTATCAATGCTAATAGTGATGATTGCTATAGCACTGGCAGTGTTCCTGGCAAACAAGGACAGGCTGATCTGAATAACTTGTGGCAGGTGCCTTGGATGAAATTCAGAAGCAAGAAATGAATAAAAAAACTCGGAAGGTTTGGGTACTTTAAAGTGTGGGTTTTCCCATTTCATCTCTGATTTCTGACCTTATTTTTTTAACCTACTATAAAATAAACTGCATCCAACAGTCTCTCTTCCTTGGAACTCTCCATTTATTCCTTAATGACACATCACACCACAAATATAAGACACTTGAGCATCTTGGTCTATTCTCCTTAGTTCAATTCACTTGGAAATACATAAACATGTTTTCTCGCAGATACAGGGTGGGTATGGTAGGTATATTTAGAATGCTTCCATACCATACATAGTGTACAAGGATATACTACCTGTCTTTCATGATCCTTCTTCTCCACAATCACTTTCCTGCTATCTCCTCTCCAGTGAAGAAGGAACAAACATCTCAGCTAAGTCAAGAGGACTACCTAGACCTAGCATAAAAATGGCAAATACACAAGATGCTTGGAACTGGCACTTGAACTGACTCCTGTTCACCATCCCTGACCTAAAACTAATTATGGACTGAATATCTTCTACATGGGAGTTAGTCAGAGGGCCACAGCTGGCAGAGTGACTATCTCAGAGGAGATAGTGAGATCATTAAAATCACTCTGAGTCCTACATCGATTTCTAAGGTCCTCCTCCCAAGTGTCTAGAATGTCCCTCAGAGCTGGGAACAAGCTCTCAGGGACACTAAAGGAATAAAGCAAGACTGAGGGTTGACCAAGCAGCCATGAGGTCCGGGCAGTGAACACCCGCAGTGGGGTCATGGCTAAGCAGTTGTCATCTCCCTGGTTCAGGTGAAACGTATAAGGGACAGGGTAGCCCAGGAGGATCCCAAACACAGTACAGAGATTCCAGCCTGAGGAACAGAGGCTGCTGCAGGACACTGCCAGGGACGGGTCCCTGTGCAACCCCTGCAAATGCGTGACGATCTCAGCTATGAGGGACTTCAAGTCCTGAAGCTGGTCCAGGGAACGGACAGAAGGGTGAGGCAGGGAACTGGAAACATCCACAAAGGCTACCGTACCAAGCAGCACCTGCTCCAGGTGCTCACGTACATGCTCAGGACTGACAATCAGGCTGTTTTCTCCAACCTCAAGTATGTGAAGTCCCTGGGTTAAGAAGCCCAGGCCCTGCAGCCCTTCCAGATAGTTCTGGAGTTCTGATGGCCCTGCACAGTTGTAATCATACAGCAGAGCTGGCTTCAGTCCCCGAGCCACAGCCAGTACCTCTCCCGCTAGGTGAAGGCAGACAGTTCTGGGTGGGCCCCGTCTCTTCCTCATGCCCAGGGTCTGCTGAGCAACTGCCACCAGCAGCTGAAGACTTGGTGTTGACATGGAATCTGGGAACATCCAGCATGGCCTCCTTAACTAGCCACAGTTCCTTCCCCTGGGCCCCATCTCTGAGTTCGACACTTGAAGGGCCTAAAAACAAAGCAGGAGCAGATTACTAACACCAGATAGTAACAGATCAGGAGACCTGCCAATAGCCTTCCCTTAAATCTTATTGCATTTTCCAAAGGTCATTTTGGAATGCTAACCCAGTCCAGACAAGATGGAGTCACCAATGCTACCTGATTTCTATGATTGACTTAGTCTCTTGGTCCCAAATTCATGTTTTTCTGGCCTTAGTTAGGACTAGATGTATATTCTCTCTGGCTTCTAAATTTTATTTTTGTAAATTACTTTCTCAGATTTAAACTTTAAGGAGTTTGGGACAAAGAGGTAGGGCACTTTTTTGCAAAATTCACATCATTTCACCTAAAACTGCCTTCCAGAGACAGAGTTCTAGCTTCCACATATATTCTTTCCACTGCCAACTTTTCCTCCCCTTCCTGTCGGAATAGTTGTAAGACTAGAAATCTGATTAAAAACACTAGAATGCGAACTAACAACCCTCTCTCCCTGAGACATAGAGAAGTAAATTAACTGATGTGTTATAAATGCAGGAGGGTTGCATTTTAACTTCTGCTGGCCCTGCCATCTCCTTCTGGCCGACATCCATGGGCCCCAAGGAGACGGCTCACTGCAATCCCCACACCCTTTCCTGAGCATATTATCGTGATTTGTTAAACTAGGCAGAAGTCTCTCACACACATACGTTCTTTTCCCACTTTTCTACTTCGCTTCAGGTTTGCAGACTCAGAAACTCCTTTTTCTCGGTTTACTGCGAGCTGCCGGGAAGACAGCAAAGCCTTTCCCCGCGCCACCGCTGTGGAAGCACCGCCAGCTCGGCTCCAAGTTCGCGAAGCCAGCGTACTGCGCATGCCCAGCGCAACCACCGCTTTCCATGACGTCATCAAGGCCGCTCGCGCTCCTCGCGTTAAAACCACGGGCGAGGCCACCTGGCGGAATGCCGGAAGCGTGGGCGCCCGCAGCCCCGCCCCTTCCTGCCAGTCATTAGCTGGCCCCACCCGTTGGCGTAGAAACGGGGTGGGGCGGAAGTAAACCAGAGGAGGCGGGGCCTGCCGAAGTGTAACCCGCTGCGACCGTCGCCAGGCTTCGCGGCGTGCCTCTCTTCTGTTTGGTCTTGTCACCCACTTGACCCGCAAGCTAGAAGAAGGGCACATGACACAAAAACATGTGTGTATGGAGAAATGCGGTTTCTCCTCCAAACGAAATTTATCTCAAGCAACACGTTTTGCAGACTCTCCTCACCTATGAGTTGTGCTACAAAGTTTTGCGGGTTTTTTCCAATTCTGAGCCACCTAAATTCTATATTTGAGAAGGTGAATTCTGAGAAGTGGGTGGACAAGTGTGTCCTGGCCAAGGTTTGTCATGTCTAAGCAGAGTGTGAAAGGCAGAGTGTTCACTGGGACTAGTATTGTGCTAGGCATGCTCCTACGCACTGGAGGTGTCACAGCACACAGATACCCCACCTTCATTGAGCTCAGGTTCTAGGAACTGAGTTTGCTGACTTCACGTGCAAAATGAGATAGAGGTTTTTCAATCAGATTATTAAGAAAAAGTGTTATTTCACTGAAAGATTAACACCTCTTTAACAACCAGCGATATGACCCATACCACGAAGGGAAAGGATTTCTTGTGAAAACCCGTATCTGAGAATATGACCCAAATTTATTGACCCATGAGCTGGACAGAGGCTAAGGGAATTGTAGGTATCTCACCTCTACACCAGAGGTTTCACTCCTGGCTCTACCTTAGTGGTGTCTTCAAATAGTAAAAACAGATAACCGTGGAGTAAAGATGGGCCCACCCTGAAAGGATCAGCTTGGTTCTTAGCACAGAAAGTCAGAAGCAGAGACTAGAAACTAATTTTAGAATTTTTGCCTTCCCCTTATTTATTTTATTTTACCGTGGTGATTAGCTATAAATCCCTGAAAGGCTTAGTTCATTCATTTATTCTGACAAATACTTGAGTGCTTGTTTGGAAGTTCTAGCAGGAGAGCGCAGCTACTTGTATAGCCTTGAGGAAAGCGGTCCTCTCCTATACAGGGGAAGGTCATCTTCCTGGACAAAGCGCGCAGCTTCGGAGGGACACACATGGAGCGCTGAGGAAAGGAGGGGACACCCGCCTAGCCAGCCAGATCAGCTGAATCAACTCTGGCAATCAATAGGGTGACAGATGTCACAGCCAGATTGCCTTCACATTACCTAACAAATATGTGAGAACATACTATGAACCAGGCACTGTGCTATGGGCTGGCAGCAAAGTCCAAGATAAACAGTCCCTACCTTCAGCAAGTTTGTAGACAAGCAGGGCACAGATGCTGAGTAATTCCACGGGAACTGATTATGGGAACATATAGAGACCTAATCGTAGTGGAAAAGGACCAACTCAGATCCAACACTTGCCCTCCCAATTTACGTATGGTGGGTTCTTTTTAATATTTAGCTAACTTGGGTGGTGGATTGGACAGTGAAGAAAAAGAAGAGCTGGTGACACTATCAAACTCCCCCAGTAAGTAAGGTGAAGGCAATAAAGTATAAGACACCACGGGAGTGAGTAGTATAACTACCAAAGGAGATAGCAAACTGAGTCTCCAAGAAAGAAAAGACCAGAGAAGCATTCAGGGAGATCAGCAGAGAGCACTCCCAGCACTCTGAATAGGATTTTTAAAAAAAAAACTCACAAGGAAGAAACTTGGCTATCTTGATAGAGACCATGCAAAACCACTCATCCATTCTCCTGACATGTTCATCAACTTTTCATTACAGTCACATAACTACAAGTTTGATGTTCTTAACTCCTCAGAACACTATTTTCAACACCCTTTGCCAGCTCACATTATCTGGGCCCCCATTCAGATGGACAGCCTGGCTGTTAACATTTCAGAATAGGGGGAAAGAATCAGCCCAGATCTAAGAGTTGCCCTCTCAGTTTAACTACAGTAGATTCTTTACAGTTTGGAGTTATAGAGACATCGATGTACACTGTGAACTCTCTCACTTAACTCATTCAATGGAACAACCAAAAAATATAGTTTCTGTGCCTTGCATGTTTCCTGGTCTACGCTCACAGCTGAGTACCTCATCTTTACCCAGATTTCTCTTGGTCATACTTTAGTAACAGCAGATCCCATTAGGTTCCTTAGACCCTAAAACTATGTCTTAAGCAATCTGAAAAAGTCAAGTCCCACTGCCACCTGCGACTGAGATGAGGTTATAGTTTTTGAAATAAGGCGAGTCCAACTTTTCAGCTAGCTCCACCTTAGTAGCAAGTAGGGGGCAGCTTGGTTTAAGGGTAGCAGACTAGTCCTGGGCTTGTTTCATATGGCCTGGCACAAACAGGCATCAGTATTCAAGAGGATTGAGGCTGCAACCAGATTAGCATCTTGATTTCCATTTAGGCCCTGAGGTTTAAATCATGTAGGATTTTGTCTTTTAAAAAAGGGGGGCAGGGAGGCAAACGGGTCAGGGACCAAGCAAAAGTTAATAGATAAGACAAGTTTGTGGCAGTTATAGCTGCAAAGTTCTACAGCTTAATTGTTCACACCCAGCTACCTCCTCTAGGAAGGCAGAGAAGCAGGTTTGTGCTAGGTGAGCCTTTTCCAGAAAAGCACGGCCCAGCCTTTCTTCATCCTGGCCTTAGCCCACTCAACACCCCATTTTTCCTAAATGCAAGTGACCCAAATGATAGGAAGGCTGTAAAATTCTCCAAAGAGAATGTGTCCCTTTCACAGTCAGAGGATTTTTCCTAGATGCCCAGTTCACACTTCAATCTTCCTCACAGAAGGAAAAAAGGAACAGAGAGCTCTGTCCTCTCTGAAGGCTGCCACCAAGTCATGCATCTCATGTTCCTCTCACACACAGTGGGATCTGAGTGATAGCAAAGTAAACACCAGACAATTCTTCCACAGGATCCCCAGGTCTTCTATGTCAATAGCTTCCCTTTAGCAGCTCAGTTTATGAGCTTTTACTCCACAGACCGGGTGACTTTCAGACTTTGGCACCTATTTCTATTTAGATATCAAGCTTGGTTCCTAAGCAACCAGCCAGCTCCCCTCCCTCTCACTTCCCCCATCAAGGAGCTGCCTTACTCTACTAGCAAAACAGGTCAAACGGAGATCGATCCTGGACAAATCAGTGTTTGAGGGAACTTTAATGAAAGCAAGAAAAAAATATGGGACAAGAGCAATGTAGAAGGGTTCTGTTCCAAGCAGTTTTGCCTTGTACAAGTAGAATGAAGTCATCGAAGCGGAGTTTTAAAAAGCTGGTATTATTTCAGGCATCATTCCAACTCCTTCAGTTTACAGTTATGAATCTGAAGCCTAGAGGTTAAATGACTTGGTTCAAGGTCACACCACTGGAAACAAAGCTGTAGCTAGAACCCTGGTGTCCAAGCTCCCAGGTCAAATTTCCACCTACTACATTATACTACATTAGGAGGTTTAAAAAAGAAAGGGAAAGCATGAAGGGTGATTTTTCCATAAATTAAATCAACTTTAAGAGCTAAACATATTTGGAAAGTCAGAGGCTACTAACATTAGAAAGAAAAGATGTTTAAAAAGCTGGTTAAATCTGAATAATAAAAAATATCCATATGTACAAATTGTAAAAAAAGAAAAAAAGAGAGAGAGAGAAGATGGCATTCATGATTACTGAGCTGGCAGGGCAGGGGGCAGTTGCATGTTGGGGGTGGGCTGCATGGGCTGCCAGCTTTCCTGGGTTTGGAGAATGCGATACAGCTGCTTCAGCTGGGCAACAATGTTATCTTTGATGTCTGGAGTTGAGATCTGCAGGCGGACACTGCCACTGTCAAAGGATCGTGTGAAATCTCCAGAAAACATCTCATAGATCATCCGAGCCACCACCGGAATGACCTGTTCAAGACACAGAGCATACAGGTATCCACTGAGGAACAGGTATCTTTAAATAGCAGGAGGGACCCAAGATGGAAGCAAGGACAAGTGAGGCCCTGGGGAAGGCTTCCCATCTCCCCACCCCCAACACAAATACACTCTAATATCTAGGTACAGGACACGCCTTCATCTCTCAGAACCATCCTATCAAAGTTCGCTCTAGAAGCTAGTTCAAACGAAGGTGAAGGACCTAGATGTAGCACATCACATGCCTAAATAACTGCTTATTTAGCAAGACTTTTACCCTCATTTAATCTAGTGCCTGTCTTGTACAAATCCAGGGGCCAAATCCAAGTGGTCTTGCTGCCACTTTCTAGAATAAGGTTATATTCTTAAAAGTAACTCAAAAGGCTTTTGTAAAAAGAGCTGGAAGGGTCTTATGCTATTAGCTTTCAGCAAGACTATAATGTCAGTAAGAGAAGGAAAGGTAAGGTCTTCACTAAATCAGTCACCCACTTTGAAGACCCTATATTCCCTAGCTTGGTCCTACCGTATAACGTACAAAGTTTGAGTCTGCTACTGCATCTGATGGGATTAAAACCCACACAGGCTGATGGACCCTCGCTCTGGGCTCTACCCCAGACGTTGGGGCTAATGCATTGATAAAAAAGCAATGAGCAAGCAACTAATATAGTCTATTACATTTCAATAAATACCAAAAAGAAAAAAGGAAGGCAACAGTTGTTGACACATCCTTACATCCTCACCTGAACCAAAATGAGTTTCCTTTCCAGTGGTTTCCCATCTGGCCATTCTTCGCCAAAGCATAAGTAGATCTCAAATGGTGGCTGCTTCTCTATCTGCCCTTTCTGGTGGGCAATGAGATCTGCAGAAGGTGGAAGAACAAGTTTGGTGTACTGGGTCATTCCACATCCATTCAGTAAATACCATCGTGTATGCTGCCCCACGTAGTAGCCCCTAGCCACGCCATGTGGCTATTAAATTTAAGTTAATTAAAATTAAATACTTCATTAGTCACATCAGTCACATTTACATGCTCAATAACCACATGTGGTTAGTGGTTACCATACTGGACGACACAAATACAGAACATTTTCATCATTTCAGAAGACATCAGTGACTTGAGTTTCAAACCACATTGTAAAATTCACAACTCAATGCTCTCCCTATATTTATCTGCTTGAATTCAACACTCAGATATTTCCCAAAGGAAAAGAGTGTATGTTCTGCTGATTATGATAAACAGGGTTACGTTCCAAAGTTAAGGAGAAGCTGGTAGCATTTTTGGGTCACAGTGAGGCTGTTTCTCTCTTCTGCCACTAAACGAGCCAAAACCAACCTCAAAATGGCTTCCAAGTACATGGCATTGGAGTGGACCGCCCTTCTTTGTTGGCCAGGTCACTTTCATTTTTCAGAACCAAGGTTCTCTTCTACCTTGACTTCCTCCAGAAGAAATTTTTTTGGCTAACATCTTTGCAGAGCCAGGAACAGGGAGAGGGCAGGAGGAAGGCATGCTTCCAGGGAGCAGATCCCCCATCACCCTAAAAAAAAGACTCACCACTAAGGAATGTTTCCAGACAAAACAGTTTGACCTTCTTTTGTCTCTCAATCAGGTTGGGGGCAACAAGCGACGGGGCGCATGGTCCAGACCAGTACACCTTGCACTGGCACAGCCTGATGGCATAAATGGCGTGACCGCTGACCTCCAGGATCAGTCCTCTGTCCATGACGTCTAGCAGCTTGCTAGTGAACAGCTTCTGCTTCTCATTGGTGATGTGCTCTGGACCTGGAAACTTGACCTGCTCCAGGCTGACAGGACCAAAGAGCTCCTCCTGGTCAGGCATGGGACCTAGGTCCCCATAGAAGAGCCGGCAGCCCTGGGGGTTGCTCACGGTCATAGTCTGCCCATACTCCTTCCCACGGTACTGAAACTTGATGTCCAGGTCAGTCACTGCAAAGTGAGAGAAGACAGTGAGAGTCCTGCTCCGCTGTTCTGCCCATTCATCCCTAAGACTCATGCAAGTCCAACCAGCACTGAGGAAGGCCACCGCCATCATACCCTTCATGCAATAAAGGGTGACATCAACATATCTCTGAAATAGTCACTGAAAAGGCTGCCTTGAAGCAAACAGTTCAAGGTCCATCTATACTATCTTTGTTCAATCACCACACCCTAAAGTCTAGAATTTCTCCAAGCAAAGTTCTGGGTCCAGGTCTCCCCATTTCATACTGACTGAATCTTCACATCAATAGGCATTGGAAAGATCTAAAAAATAATGTATATGGTCATGTCTCATTTTTGGCTCAATGTTTAAAGAAACAAGAGGAACAAGAAGAAATACCAAGTCATCTTCCTGAAAATTACACACGTGAGCACACACTGTGGATCTGTTTCAACACTGTATCATAAAAGAACGCAGTTCACAGCAAAGTAAATGTTCACTCAGCATTGAAGTCTATCATCTTATCAAAGCTATTAGCCTCCTGAACAAAATTCTAGCACTCACATCCACCACCACATGTAGTGTGAAAGAGGGATGGGGCAATGACAATGATTCTTCACTGAGGTAAATTTGTGCCCAATTCTCTGAACTTTAAAGCCCCTCAAAACCCAAGAACCTCCATGACCAAATCCATGGCCATTAACCTCCCTATCCCACAATTGGCCTTGTCCCCAAATCCGCTAGCCAAACCGATAAACCCAGAATGGTGGGTAACCTGGAGCTGTAATCAATCAGAGCACCCCCATGGACAACTAGGTACAGGGTGATGTTTCTGTACTTCTTCCCTGGTGAGTGACTCATCATCAGCTGGCTTAGAGCCAGACACAGAGGGTGCCTGTGGGAAAGGTAGCTGTTCTGTACAAGGCAAAGAAGCGGAGGCAGAAGGTGAGGCAGGGACTATAATAGGAACTGAAGACCCATCAGAAAGATCAGGGCTCACTTACTTGGAAGAGAGCTGATCCACAGCTCTGGAGAGCTAAAGAACGGCTGCATAGGTGCCTGGGGTACTTCCATCTCCAGCGGTTCCGTTTTGGGCCACACTGCTTCAGGGCTGCAGTTGCCCACACTGCAGTTGCCCACACTGCAATTGCCCACGCTGGCTGGTGCCATGGGGGAACCTAGAACAAAAGGATGTGGGTGAGCAGGCAGCGGCACCACACACATGCAAGTCCTGGTCTGAGGCTCTAAAACCTGACAAAGTCAGCAGACAAGAGTCAAACACTGGATCCCGACTCCAGGTAGCAGCCCATCACTGATACCCACAACTAACACAATAATAATATCGCAATCATATTCGTTCTCGCATAAACTCATAGTTCTGAAAACCTGCGTTTGCTGGAGATTAACGGATAAACAAGTAAGTTTTCTCTGAGATTAAATTAGTATGACCCTAGCAATTAAACAGAACCCAGCTGTCATCCATAAAATGAACTCAACTGAATTAGTTGATTAGCTTTGAGTAAGTGTTAATTTGTGGAAATTCCATTAAAAACAGACAGATACTTTTACATGCATAAAACATCTGGAAGGATACTCAAGAACCTGGAAAGACCAGTCTCCTCCAGGGAAGGAGCTGGAAGGTTCAGAGACAGAATGAAAGGAAAATCTTTCAACAGATTACCTTTTGTATCATTATGAATTTTAAATTGTGTAAGAGTATTATTTACTTGAAAGTATCAGGTTAAAGTTTTTTAAAAAGAGAGAATGAAAAGCCCATTCTATTTCCCTGCTACTGTCAAAGGTGGCTCACTCCAAAGTCTATCAATTTCTCCTCCTAGCCTCACCTCTTAGGCATCTATTCTTCAACAATTCTTCTTCCTCTGCCCCATCAGCTCTGAAATCACAGAGGTTAATGTTTCTTTGACCCTTTGTGTACAAGTTTGGTTAAATCTATGTACCCATTTCACTTTTTTTTTTTTTAATTTCCCACATCTTTCCAAAAAGGATCCAAAGCAGCCTATACATAAGGCCACACAACATTAGCTTTAATAAAATATGAACAGAAACATGAAATTGAGATCCTTGAAATAGGCTACATCCTTTTAAAGGGGGAGAGCAGCAGCAGGAGTCAGCCAAGGGCTTCAGGAAAAGGATCCCACATTCCCAGGTGTCTAATTCTTAAAATTTCACTAACCAGGAATATAGCATGTGGCAATATTGACCTGAAAGTTCTATGATAGTTTTTACTTATCACTTGATTACAAACAGAAATGGCAGGATAAGTAAAGGAGGGCATGGGGACAAGTTATAAGAGTCATTTCCTAATTCTCAAAGGTTGGGGCATCACCTGGAGAGGATACACCAAAATCCTAAAGGAATCATCTTGATACTAAATTTCTAGGTGGCCCAAGTATAGAAGCCAGACAGAACTAGAAAGGCAGTGAAAAGGTGCTCAACTGAATGCATGCCATTTAGTTAGGAGCCTTTCAATGGACAGTTCAAGTGAAGATGCTGCAGAAGAGCAATTCACCTTGTGTTCAAGCATCCTCAGAACATTCTGTAGGAGACTGAGTACCTGCTCTGTATACAGTGACCTTCTAACCTCTCAACTCATTGTTCCTGGGAAGCTGAACTCAACTCCACAAAGAGAGAGAAAAGTCTCTTGCAGATAAATTCCACCAGAGCCTAGTATCGAGAGTTGTAGAAACCATAAGCTCCCATCATACAGCCTGAGCAGACTAACCCGTTAAGGAAGTAACAAAAATGTATAGTGATGGAAATAGCAAAAGAGTGGCTACAGTTCATGAAAATGACATCTGCACTTGGTCTGAAGGAAATCAGCAAAATTAATAAAAGCTGATGTATTTGAATATGGGATTGAAAATGAATTAAAATTTTTAACTTCTCTGAATTATCACATAAGATTCAAAAGATGTTCTCTATGCCCAGAAGCCACCCGCTGGGGTAACTGGGCCAGCAGAGTGCCCTTGCCTATGACCCCTGCTTGCTACCAGACCAGCAGCCTAGGCACAGGGCACAGTGACTGCTCCCAGTGCCATGATGGCTGAGAGGTCAGCAACTGCAAGGTCAAAGTCCCTTACATCACCCTCATCCCTCTGTACCACCCATCACCCCACTCACCATTGATGTTCAGGAAAGGGAAGGTGTCCTGGATGGGAACATGGTGTTGTGACTGATCAAGCTCATCTTCCTCATCATCTTCATCCACATCATTATCCTTCTCATCCCAAGGAGCAGATCCAGTGGATCCTACCCAGAAACAGACACGCAAGCCCACGAGTGAGCCCCTCAGGTTGCACTATTATCCCTGCAGCCGGTGCACTGCACAAGCCAGGGACTGCTGGCACAAGGGGCCTCAGGTCCAGTGTGTACCCTCAGTGACCTAACCAAAAAGAGTAGGAGGCTGGGGCTGTATTAACCCCTGGTTCCAATTCTTCCTGTAGAGTCCTAGTGTAAGCACTCTTCCCCTCCCCTGTTCTGCAGACCTTACTCCCTTCTCCAGAAATCCCTTAATTCCGACTTTAACCCTCTTATTACACATTATCATCCCTTTTAGAGACTCAAGGATGCTAACTTCTCTCCTTTGTAAGCTTAATGCTAGGACAGACCCTTCCTTCCTGGGAAGACCTCTCTAGATTTGCTGGAAGACAAGTCTAAATCATCTGGCTCTTAGTCAGCTCTTGTTAAGCACTGGGTAAAGAAGAGGATCCAGTGGTATTCTCATAGCAAAAGCATCCTTCAATTAATGATCACTTGCTGCAACATTTATAAAGAGAACTTAATAGCTTTTACGTGTCATATCAATTGATTCTTACAATAGCCTTTGAAGTAGGCAGGAAAGACAAGCGTCCACATTTTACAACTGAAGAAACTGAGGCTCACAAGATCAAATGCCTTGATTCAATGTCCCACAAGTCGTGAAGGGATAAGAGTGAGGCTTAGAACGCAAACCTTCAAAGTTTTAGTTCCTCCTTCTTCTAAACTACCTGCCCTCTCCACTCAGTGTTGAGTCCCCAGAGAAGTTGTTTTTACAGTAGAAATCTATATTCCCTTTACTTTCTAATGCTTTAAGCAGTCAGGCTAGTAACTATTCTCCTAAGGGAGCAAAATTCAGCTGAGTTTACATCTTCCATTTTCTGGGTCTTTTTTAGGGAAAAGCTTTCTTGCTTTGCCAGTCTTTTCAAGTTGACTATTTCTTTCAGAATCCAGCCCAGAACCTGGCATTCTGTCCGCCTTCTCCCCAGCAGCTGACGCCTCACCTGGATTAATGATTGAGCCCTGGGGCTGGGGGATGTCACACACTTGATATATCTTCACTGGGTTCATGGGCACCTCCTTGGTGCCATCATACATCAGGTTGAATTCCCTGCTCTTGTTGAGAGCACAGCGGAGCTGGGCCTTCCATTTGGCCGGGTCAGGGTCATCCACCCCTTCCTGGTACTTTCCTGTCTCCACCGCCCAGGCCTGAAGAATAGGAAACTGCAGTGAATGACAGCTGTCGCCCAGAAACACTACAAAGTGTGCTCCCCCTTTTCTCCTACAGACACAACGCACCCAGGCCTGACTGCCCCACCATCCCAACCCCAATTTACAGGGACTGCAGCAAGAAACACCACCCTCAGGACCAGTCAGGAAGGGCCTGAGGGAAATTAAGCCATATGCAAACACAGTCTTTTGAAAGGAGGAGCCTTATCTCAAGTGTTAGTGCCAGCACCACCTGTTAACCACAGTGGCTACAATGAAGGGTTGAAAATAGAGAAGAGTTTGGAGAAAAACATACACCAAAATGCTAATAGTAACTTTGAATAGCAGGATTTCCGCTATTTTTTTTTTTTTTTTTGGCTAACTTGTTTTTGACATGAATTACTTATTGAATAATAATGCAAAGGGAAATGGTATACACTATGAAGAGTTTGGCTTTATTGTTCCCTCCCCCTTCAGTCCTCAATCTGATGCATAAATAACTGTAGAAATCAAGTGCCTTTAGGAATAACAATAGGCTGACAGGAAGCACACCCTGGGGGTTCAGCTTGCCACTGCTTAAAGCTGAGGGCCTCAGGCCGGAATAGACCCATAATTCCTTGCCTCTCCCTATTTCCTCAAACTCCCACTTCACTGGAACACATTTTTCTAGAAACACCAGTGGCTGGTGGCATGGGCTAAAACCACTCTGGCTTCTCTTCTCTGGTTCCTCCTTCCAGGTCTAACGGGCATTTACGTTTCTGCCCACTGCTGACATATTCTCAGACCTCTATGCCTTCTCTAACAGTGGGATACATGTTTTGATGCAGAAACGGGGGTATCTTTATTTAGCAGGGTCCTCAAGATCAGGAAGCACACACCTACTTGTCCAAGTCGACAGGGCATGCCACTCGCTCAGTCCCAACTCCCCAGCACTGCTCCTGACTGAAGACTTCTTCCTCAAGCTGCAATAAAACTTTTCTGCCTCACCCTTAGATCTCTGATTGACCCTCAGTAACTCCCTGCAGAGCCTCACAATCAGGAAGTTTCTGCCAACAGCTAAACTAAATCCTTCTCCAATTCAGACTCTCTTCTTACCATCTTCGTGCAGCTGGGGGTTCCTCAACTTGTGAAGTGTGGACCGAGGGGGTCTGATAAAGTGGTGCTGCCCCAGGTGGCTCAGCAGGGACCATTCCATCTAACCCACTCCGGGGGATTTCAACTTCACTGGTCCCTAGTGTCTGAGAAGCAAGTCTCCAGTTTTGTCTCCTCCTGAGCCTCAGGACACCTTTTCCATTAATTTGCTCCTCTGTGCCCACTCCCACCCTGGCCCCACCCAACTGGCTTGGGCTGTGCTGACTTTGGCTCCCTAAACCCCTGCTCCTTCGTGGGAAGCGACCAGACTAACCCAGAACCACAGCCCCAGTCTTCCTTGTCACAGCTGAGCCGTTTCCCAGGGCCCACTCAGAAGACATGGAGAACCCAAGGCTGGAACAGCAGAAGGTAGCACCCGCCACATGGCCGTTATTGTGATTGATAAATATCACTTGCCCGAACTCAAGTCTGAGTCATGCTTCTGAGATTCTAGTTACCGTGCAGGTCCCTATTTCTCTTCCTAAAATGGAAATCTCTGCATTTTTATGGTAATTTATGAGACCCTTCCCATATATTCTCTCACTCTATTTTCACAACATTCTTGTGAGGCAAGCAAGACTGGGTTCATCTCCATTTCCCAAAGAGATTATATGACTTGCTCAAGACCACACATGCCACTGATGGTAGTAGGATTTAAAGTCACGTCTTCCAATTCCCAATCTAGAAGGGGTAGTATGAGAATGGAGGAGCAGACAGGGCTGGGTTCAAATCCTGGTCCCACCACTTATTGGCGGTGTGATTTGGGTAAGTTACTTAACCCTGCTAGACTCAGCTTCTGCAGCTACAACATGAGAGTGATAACTTTCTTACAGAGTTAAGAATTAAATGATAATAAACATAGGGTATGGACCAGGTACCCACTTAATGCTAGGGCCCCCACCTCCCACCCCCCATCCCGCATATCTCACCAAAGGTCTGGCGCAGCGAGCATGGGATCTGAGAAAGCAACCTCACTCTTCTGATTTCTAAGGCTCCCCCTTACCATCCCGCAAACAGGTATACAGATATAAATCAGACAAAGACAAGCAGCTTCCTGCAGCCACCTCTTCAAGCCCCAAGCACGCAAATCATTCTCCCGAGTGGGACTTTTGGAAACCAGCCTCTTCCCCCACAGCCAGCCACCACTAGATACTACAACAGCAAACCCAGTTTCAGCCGAGGCCACAACGGGAGGCCAGCTGGGCCAGGGACCAGGGCAGGCCCATGCCCTCCTCCATGCCAGCTCAGGCAGTTGGTGCCGCTTCCCAGATGTTTTCCTCTCACTTTTATATTATTTAATTTTTAAATTAAAAGCACTCATTCACTTTCTAAGTACTCTCAGACAATCTTCTCTCTGCCTCTCGTCTCTACACCTGACGTGGCTGAGCTGGGCGGGAAACATTTTCGGGATGGCTCTCCTTTGAGATGTGAGCCCACCTTTCCTGATCCAATCTCAGCAAGAACCTGGAGCATCAATGTTGAGAGGCCCACAGTAGGGGCTGGATTTCACTTCTGACTTCGAGCTTAGGGAAGAGAGGACCAGGTACCCACTTAATGCTAGGGCCCCCACCTCCCACCCCCATCCATGTCTCCTGGGTGCAGGAACAAAAGCTACTCATGAGATGGAAGACTGACCAGCACAGAGAAGCTGGTCTGAAGCTAAGGCACGGACTCCAGAGTTACCAGCCACATCACGCCCCTTCCCACAACCAGCTTCCCAGCAACGTTCGTCTTAAGTCGAGCTCTGCTTTCACTTAAATTTTGTTTTCTGGTGATGGACAGAGGGGAGGGGTTTGGGTGGCTGAGAGAATGGGGTGAAGAGTTAAATTAGTACAAATTAGTAGTTGATAGGTGGTCACGGGGATGGGGAGCACGGCATAGGGAATGCGGTTAGCATTAATATGTTGGCTAGGAGGAGGGCCATGGGAGGAAGGGAGCAATTGGGGGGATCATTTTATGAACTATGTAGATGTCTAACCAATGTACTGTATGAAACTAAATAAATAAATTTTAAAAAATTTTGTTTTCAAAATTTTCCCCATATTCCTAAAATTGTTCCCATATCAGAGTTATTTTTTTTGTTTAACTGTAGTTTTATTTTTTAATTTCTTTCCAGTTACAGGTGAAATACAATGTACTAGTTTCAGGTGTACAACATAGTGATTAGACATTTACATAACTTATGAAGTGATCTTCCCCACATTATCCATCTGACGCCATACATAGTTATTACAATATTACTGACCATATTCTCTATGCTATTTTTTATTTAAGAAAATATATTCGTAGAATAAAAGCTAGTCATTAAATCACCTTTAATTTTTAAACGGAAGTTATGGGGCAAAATATTTTAACATCGAAAGAAAAACTTACGGAGGGTCCTTTACGGCCCTCCTTCAGAACACGTCAGGAGCCCGCTGACACTCGGTAGTTCAGCCCTGGTCTAGAGAGCCATTCTCAGGCCCAAACACCGACCTTCATAGCAAGAGCCTCGGGTCTACTGCTGACACTTAGAAGCTTTTAGAGCAACTCACTGAAGTTCAGCAAACTGCACCCGGGACCCTTTGGGATATGAGTTGGGTACCTTTCCCTAGTGGGAAAGAATAAATGACCTGACCATTATAGATGTGCCCCAACAAGAGAAAGTACTACGCCTGCTACGTTTGGGCTCCCCCATCGTAAACATTCTCTGTTGCATCAGCATTTTGGATCTAGTGTATTCCTCATACTCAAATAGAAAACAGAACAAAAAAGCAAAAACGGTCTGCGAGAAGTGGAAAATCTTTCAAGTCAGGTGGGTAGGAGTCCTTTACCTTGAAAATGGTGTTTTCCTCCTCTTGTTGGGGGCTATGCCGGGTGGCATGTTTCCAGGGAATCTGGAAGCGTTTGGAGTCCCTGTGTAGCCAGATGAGCCCAGGGTACAGGCCGCTGTCCACCTGGGCCACCAGCCAGGGCTTCAGCCGAACTCTGCGGGGGTGGAGGGCCATGATCTGCGTGGGGGGAAGAAGGGGAAAATGGGGAGAGCAGAATTAGGCCAATCTCTGGGAACTTTTCCCAGCCACTGTTCCCGTATGATAGAGCTACAGTTTCATTAGATTACAGCAAAGAAACTAAATATGGGAATAAACTGTGCCAGGTGGGGAGGAAAAGAGGTTAAAAGCTTCTTTTGATTCTTATTCCAAAGCCATTTATACTTCATGCTCTAGCCAAATCAGAATTATTGTGTAAGTAGATCATATTTCTTCTATTTAGATCCTGAAGCAGTAAAATAAAAAGATGATGTCATCCCTGCTGGAACAACCCTTCCTGAAGAACCAAGGGCTTTGGAAGAGAAGAAAATTGCTCTTTTCAATCTCATCTCAGGAGAGAGAAGAAAAAAGTTATGGAAACAGCAAGGATATGGGCAGGAACCTACAGCGCACTCTCTTTTTAGACAAGGCAAATGGGAATATTTTAGTGAGAAATGACACCGTCCTGGTGAGGGAAAAGTCGGTGCAGGTTCCAAAGTCCTCACTTACATCAATCAATGAGCTGGCAGTGTGCACACAAGGATCTCAAGAGTTGGGCCTCAAGTCAGCTTTCCTTTCTCTGGGCCACCCCAAGATTCTGTACCAAGAAAAGGAGACCTGAGCTGGTTATCCATAGGACAATCCAGTGTGTGAAAGAAGACTTGGGAACACTGAAGACAAAGGCTCTGATATCCCTGCTCTGCAACGGAGTCTGGTAAAGCCAAGAATATCTAATACCACCGTTTCTAACCGCACAGTACTGAAGACAGTCACAAGACTAACCCTGTGCTGCTAGCACAGCCTCCTCACCTGGGTCTGTTTCCCCACAGAGGCTGGCGTGAACAGATTGGTTGTAGGAGCCAGCCTGGGTAAAGCCTGCAATTGATTCTCATAAAAGTATCCAGGAATAGCAGATAGCAGATAACACAGGGCAGCAGCCTGCACTCACAGCAGGAAACAAAGGCCTGTCCAGTTTGGATGCCTGAAGGAAAAACCAGTCACCGGAGAATTGTTCACCTGCGATGTTCTGCTTAGATTTTGTGGTGTTCTTATTTTACTGTTTTCACTTAACAAATCTTTTTGGTCATCTGCTCCTGTGCATCAAGCACTTTGCTAGCTAGTTACTAAACACTAAAGCCCAATGTTTTCATCAGACTCTTTCCTGAAAAACAAAATCCACATTGGAACTGCTCGAGCCTCACAAAGTTCTGACGATGAAAGAAGATAAATAAATAAGTCACCTTCAAACCCCAAGATCCCCACCTGGATCACTGTTTAGAAACCAAACCAGGTGAGTCAGAGGAACTTAGTAGAGGGGGTGTCTCCTAACACCACTTCTTTCCACAGCCAGACTTCCAGCCAAGGGGGAAAACCCAAACCCAACTCAGCCCCTGGCACTTTAAGAGCAAGGCAGGACCTGCTCTCACCTGAGCCTTCTGACCCAGTTACCAAGTCCTGCAATTGAAACCTTCCCCCTGGGACTACAGCTTACAGTGGGCAGGTGAGGTTGGCATGCAGTGTTCAAGTGCCCCCCACCCCCCACAGTCTTGGCCTTGGTTTATGTTGTTTTGTAGGGCAGCAAGACAAGCCATCAAACCATAGAGAACATTACCTTATAAGGAGGAGGGAACACATATTCTCCCAAGGGCAATTTCTACGTCTCCTCCTCAGTCCTAAACCTACTGGAAGGGGATGGGGCAATGAAAGGAGGAAAAAAACAGGAAAATGGGCAACAAACTAGTCAACCTAGCAAGGGGCTTGTGAGAATTTCTGTTGCAATGTGGCTAAGTCCTGTGCCTGGGCCTGCCAGACCTGTGAAATCCACCTCCTGACAGAGCATGGACTTTGAAGAAAAGTGCTTATCTAGTTGATCCATAGCCCATCAAAAAAAAATTAAGGCAACCAGGCCAACACAAGGAACTGCCCATAGTGATGGGCAAGGAGAAGCAGCCACCCATAATGATGGACGATTAGGATCTAGAGCCCTGGGTTCTTGGCGTTCTCCTAAGATGGCAGTACACATGAGCAACCCCACCCCTGCCCTCTCCCGCGCCCCACCTCCATCACTGCTAACCTCCACCTTCTAAAAGTCGGCCAAGATCTCCCCCATCTGCCACCCAATAACTAAGACTCTAAAAACAGGCAGAGAGTGAAAAACTGGAAGCAACCAGAGGAGAATGGCTAATTACACATTCACGGGCTGCACTATTAAGCAGCCATTAACAATAGGGCGTCTGAAGAATTTTTATTAGACTTGAGAAACGTTTGCAGTATAAAGTTGGGGGAAAATGCAGCATTCAATATGGACTGTATAGTAGTATCTCCATTTTGTAACATAACATGCACTTGTGTACACACAGAATTTTAAAAAGGGAAAGAATATGCCCGTGCAATAAGATATTCTTAATGGTTACTTGTTGATAGGATTATGAGTGAATTTTATACTCGCCTATATACTTTTATATATGATTCACATTTTCCTGCAACAACATGTTTCAATTTGTAATTAAAAAAAAAAAAAACTAAACTAAAAGTAGTGTTTTTTTTAACCACAGGAAGCTAAGACATTTCTTGGCCACTGGGAGGTATAAAAGATGGTGGCCTTCAGCTGGTAACAACAATTCTTTATATCTACACAGACTTTGTACTTTTTACATGCATTTTTACTTAACGTGTCTGATTTCATCATCGTGATCTGAAAGTGGTATTATTCTCATCCCATTTTATAGCTGGGTTAACTGAGGCACAGAAAAGTTAAGTGTTTTAGCTGGTGCCTGGATCCGACACTCCAGAGTCTGAGTGTGCTATACCAAATCTTGCCACTGTAGCCTGTCATCCAAGTCCCTCCCTTATGCACACACTAGAGAATAACCCAAAAACATCAACAAAGATCTAAGAAGCATGGAGGGCTAAAGAAGCTGTTCAAGACACTACATGACACCTACCCTTAAACACACCTAAATCAGAGTTCTCTTTCAAAACTCTTGCCACCCAAATCCCAATGCCCACAGAACAAACAACCTTAGCCAGCTGAACTCAGTCCTTGGTATCTCTAGGTGCCATCACGGCGAAATTCAAGGCCTGTGCCTTCAACATGTATTTAACCAGCCAAAGAACAAAGATGCTAACCCATGCACTCCCTTCACACTGGGCACTGGGCAGGCACACTTTCAACCTCCCCAAGGCACTAACTGTTCTCACTCACATCCCCATTCCAGAGAGCAGGTCTTTTACAATAAACCCCGCACTGCCACCTCCGTAGCCCCTGCCCAGACAAGTTTCCAGGGGCACCACAACCCCAAAGTTGAGATTTGGTTGTCAATGGTTTTCCTCAAAGTAAAACACACCTGCTATTTCTTGCAGACAGGCCTCAGTGGTGGTCCTGTGTTTTCTCTTCCTCCTGGAGGGAACTGAAATGCCAACCCCTAGGTTCCTTAATCTTTCCTCCATTTAGGTTAGCCCTGCTGAGGGGTAAGTCCCGGGTCTCTAGCCATAATTCCCACACCCTTCCTCCCTGCCAGATTGAAATTGGGCTGGTGATAGGGAGGTGCATGTTTTTGGGTGCTGCTGTCATGCATACATTATACATACATCTAATCCTAAACTACTCTCCTGGGTTAGCACCAGCCTTCACCAGCCAAAACCCTCTCCCTTCCCTGTGACATTTTCCCCTTGTGACATTTTCCAAGAGCAGGGTTCCGGCAGGGATGACCCCTTCACCAACCAAGCAGGCTCCTTGTAAAGTGTGGCACCCCAGGCCTCCTTTCCAGGCAGGCCTGGGAATCTTTCCACATTTCTCCACACCCGCCCTCCAGCCCCTACAGACGAAGAGGGCCTCACCCCCGAGCAACCACGCCCTGCACCACCCTCCCTAGCACCTAGCTTGGCTACTTGGAAATCCACGGGTGTCTCCCAGGGCGGAGGAGCCTGACTGTGCTAAGCAAATACAAGGAGATAAAAATTGGCTAAAGTTCTTGGCCTCCCCCAGTCCCAATTTCCCCAAACACCCACCAGGACCAAGGGCCTGCGGGCCTGGGGATTCCCTCTGGGGACTCGGGGGCTGGCAGCCCAGCGAGCTGGTAAGACAGGAGGGTTGGAGGGGCCCTGGCTCCACCCGACGGTGAGTGGGTAGGGGCCACAGCGGCACACTCGGGTTGGCCGGGGAGGAAACAGTCAACAGTGTGAGGTCGGGAGGGGTCCTAGGACCGCCCAAAAGCTACCTGGAGCAGGGCGACAGGCACCCAGCCCCAGAGGGAATCCCGAAACGAACAGATGTCCCGAAACAAGTTTTCATAACCTCACAAACTCTGGAGAGAACTCTTCTCCACCAGCGGGCGTGTCCTCCCTCCCTCAAACTAGTCTCCAGAAGTTGGCGTCCCCACCTTTCCTCAATCCGGCTAGCAGTAGCCGACGTCGCTCCGAATCATGTCCCCAGTTAAGATCACCTGTCGTCACCGTGCTCGTCGGCGGGTTCGGCGAGCAACACCTGGCTCTGAGCAGGTAGGGACTGTGGGCTCCGCTCCGGGTCCCGCACGGGCCCTTACCTGCTCCGCCCAGGTGCGCCCAGTTCACGTCAGCACCTAGCCCAGGACGCCGCAGCCCGGACCGCCGTCTGGCCACGCCTCCCAGGTGTGGCCACGCCCTCCCGCGTTCAGGATTGGCGGGCTGCGAGAAATGTGATTCTCTGCGTTTCTGGACGGCCCAGCCTCGCCCCGCCCCTGCCCCACCGCACTCCCTCTCATCTTACCTCAGCTGAGAAAATTTCCAGACTCAAGCTTACACCTTATGCCTGGGGGGCTAGTGGTCTAAAGCACGGGAAGCGACTGGGAGGTCAGATCCAAGTCGTGAGGGTGCTTCCTCTCCTTCACGTCCCATAATTACCCTGCGGTATGGAGACAGTTAACCACAGATAAGGGTTTCGAGATTCTGAGTTGGCCCGTGGGTCTGTGGAGGTCGAGCAAGATATGGGGAAGGGACTCAGGGACACTGGGTCCCTTTAAGGGAAAGCCCTGTGGCTTCCAGGGCAAGAATTCTGCCTTTATTCTGCCTCTTACCTGTGTGACCCTGGCTAAGTTACTTTCTTGGTTTCAGTTTCCTCATCTATTCAATGAAAATGATAGTTCCTGCCTTTTCCAGTCTCTCTCTGGTAAAAAAAAAAAAAAAAAAAAAAAAATTATAAGCATGGCCTCTAGAGAGTCAACCCCCAATTGTTCATCTCAAGTCAACTACTGGGATTCAAAGGAATAGTTAGTTACTACAGACTTGTGTTAGTTTGCTAGGGTTACTAATTTGCTAAATTCAGAGATTAAAGTCCTATAACCCCCAACGTCAGTTACTATATACAGACTGGGGAAAGTTTCTTTTCTGTAGAAGAAGGTACATAACAGCCTCACTTCAAAGGGGATTCAATAAGTTTCTTCATATAAAGTGCTCGGAACAGCATTTAGCACTTAGAAAGTGCTCCATAAATATTTGCAATTTTTGTCAGTGCATAAGGATAGAAAGTACCATAAAGACAGTGCCTCACAGAATATGATGACACTTCCTGTTATTACCTGAAATTCAAAGCCTGTAAGTCCCCTAATAGGTGCTTGATGAGAGTTCTCTTACCTTTTCCACTGCAGTGAACCTCGGTTCATAAAAACGCATGCTGACAGTGCACTGTGTACCAATACATAAGTCCCTGAAGCACTGAGCTGTCACAGGTAAGAAGGGACATTAGGAAGATACTTAGGGTTTGGAGTTCAAAGCAATGAGTGAGAGGCCATGAAGGAGCGGTGTTATGAATTGTGTCCTCCTAAATTTAGATGTTGAAGTCCTATAACCCCCGAAATCTCAGGCCTTACTGGGACAGAGGAAATCAAGTTAAACTGAGGTCATTAGGGTGGACCGCTATTCAAATAGGACTGGTGTCCTTATAAAAAAGAGAAATTTAGACACAGAGGCAGACAGGCACAGAGGCAAGATGATGCCAAGAGACACAAGGAAAGAGGCCTGGGATAGGTCCTTCCCTCATGGTCCTCAGAAGGAACCAACCTTACAGACACCTTGATTTTGGACTTCTACTCTCCAGAACTCCAGAACTGTGAGACAATAAATTTCTGCTGTCTGAGCCACCCAGTCTATAGTACTTGGTTCTGGTAGTGCTGGCAAACTAATATAAGTGGTTTGGAGAGCTCCAGATTCGTAATAATGTGGACTTGATTCCTGGTCCCAGTCAAGCTTAGGGACATAGCCAGCAAAGGCCTGGAAAGGCAGCAAGCCTGACTCAGCCAGCCTCTGTCTCAGCCACTGCTGAGGCCACTCTCCCCTTTATAGGAAAGGGCTAGCTCATCAGCACAGTCAGCTCGCTATTACTGATAAGCTCACTGGACAAGCAGCATCTTCCATCTGACCCAGGGCTGGGCTCCAGAGACTAAGCAAATAGTCCACTGGTGGTGTGCGTGAGGGATGGGGAAGGACCACCAGACGAGTGTCATTTAAGAGAAACTAAAAGCCTAATGGCATACACGTGTGAGTCCACACACAGGCATTCACTTTTGTGCTAGCTGAAATCCCTATAACTGAGGTGATTTCGTAAGGATATCTTCCTTAGAAGACACATTATTTTCATATCAGAAAAATCAAGCTGGGAAAGCCCTTAAAATCTTCTTTTCTGGGGGTGAAACTGGATTATAGGTTTGAACCTGATAGTCTTTTAAACACCAGAAGACTTCACAGAAACATCTACATTCTCCACATCTCTTGAAGAGTCAAGTACTCTGGACACCCTGGGCCAGCAGCTCATTTACTTTAATCCCGTGACCCTGTACGCATATAAGTTTGCAACCTCTAGTCCAAATTCTCTGTTTTTATAGGCGAGGAAACTGAGGCCCAGGGAGGTCAAGTGATTTGCTCAAGGTCACACAGCAAATTAGTCACAAAGGCAAGACTAAAACCCAAAGCCCAGGGCTCTTTGTACTTGGACTCTGCTTAGCATTTCAGCCAGTGTCTATTCTGACTGGTACTGTACTGGTTATTAAATGGATAGATATAGATATAGATGGTATAGATAGAGATAGAGAGAGAGATAGAGAGAGAGAGAGAGAGAGAGAGAGATTTTTTAAATCACCCACATATCTAGGTACTTTTGATACTGTGATGAACAAAACAAAGTCCCAACTGCCATGTCACCCTACTGAAGAACTAATGAAAGAAGATAAAACAGGAAGAATTAAGGCAGAGACCAGGAGGTAGGTCCTGGCTCTGCAAATGGTGAGACCTGGCTTGCGAGGACACTCATCTGCTTGCGTGTGATGTGAGAACATCTCGTCAGCCCCTCCAAGGTTCTGGAGGAATCAGTTCTTCCATGTTCTCTGGGGATTTAGATATCCCCGGTGGAGTTGGAGCCTGTGACATTCCCATCATTCGCCCTCCATCCCTGCTCAGGTGAGGCGGTGCTGACTCACTTATGAGTCTGAGTTTCAGGCAGTGGGATGCACACTTCAGCACAGGGGCCCTGATTCACAACTACAGGGAACCAGGGAATTCCCCTCTCCCGCTCCAGGGCAGCTCTGACATGGGGTTTCTTTCGTCACCCAGAGGCTTTAGCCTGTACAATATCAAACATATGACAATAAAGCCATGTGGCCCAAATCCCCTTAGCAGAGCAGAGGGTGTGGCAACTGGGAAGACTTCCAATGGCTCACTGCAGTGGAGAGCTTAGTCCCTGGGGTCAGTGATATCGAGTACTCTATGCGACTGGGCTGCAGATCCGTGGGATTGCTGAAGAGGGGGTGGGAACCTCAAGCTAAACAATCCAAGTCTGTACTCTCGAGGCACTCAGACCCCAGCTGGCCTTCTGGAAGGCATTCTGCAGCCTACCAGGTATACCCCAAATCCTTTCTCCACCCCAGTTTCTCTCTGGCTCCATCCAAGTGTTTCAAGGTACCGGGGCTACAGATGAGCCTAACACATTGCCTAAATTAACAGCTTAAATTTTAACACACATTGGTTGTTGCCCCTTCCTCTGTCCCTTACCCCTCGACAGAGCGTATCCCAGAATGCAATGCAAATCCTAGAATTGTTGCTATTTCTGTAGCTGAAGCTGCAGCAGAAATTAATTCATAAATAAACCTCACTTTCCAACTCACGTAATGAAACAGACTTTGGCTTTGGACTTTAGGAGAATTCCTCAGTTAGTGTTCAGACTCTTTTTATTCTTGAGCCAAACTGAGTACTGGTAAGTGTTCTTGGAGAAGCAGCTTGCTTTACTCCAAACTTGGATCTGTGTGGGCGGAGAAGGAGGAAACACAGGCTCAGTAAGTCACTTGGAAGTCAGCTGCACCCCGGGGCCCTCCCTCTGGAGGTTCTTCCTCTCCCTGGGTGCCAATCTGAGAGTCCACCTCTATCTCCTCTGATAAAGGAAGCTTCCATTGGCCCTGCAGACAAAAGAGCCAATAAGAAACTACAACTATCAAGAATGTGAGGGTTCATAGTCCTGATTTCAAATACGCTGCCCTGTTAGGACTGCGCAGTGTCCTGATTTTGACTTCATGGTCATCACCAGACAACCTGCAGCTGGGGCCTGGCATCATGGGATCATGGATATGAAAGCTCTCTGAAAGTCTGCAGTGCCATGGCCGGCACTGCTGTTATCTGCTCTTTGTTTCCGCATGCAAATTATTCTCTCCAGGCTTCAATTAAGTCCTTGAGGGGAGCAAGGCACGGGCCAGGCAGGAACTCATACAAGCCAGGAGCTCCTCGCACAGGGCTAAGCTCAAGGTCTGTGAGCTCTGGACAATGTGTTGACTTCAGAAAAATTAGTTATTTGGGAATACAGAGTCTTTGGGGGGCCATGTGGCAGGAAACTGGACTTCTGTTCAATACGACTAAATGACCAAATGTGTTTTATCTCTTCTCCCTCCCCAGACCAGTCCAGCACAATAACCATGAAGGAATAAAAAGAGAGATTGACCCACAAGGTTAAGGTAGGACAAAAAGCATGGGAGGGGAGTTAAGAAGGGATGAGAGATTTCAGCGAAAACATTAGGAGATGAAATATTATTTCAGCAGAAGTAGGGAGTAGAGAGTGCTGATGTTTTGGTTATAAAGCTTTCAGTACTATTTGATTTTTAAAGCAGATATGCATAATATTTAAGAAAAATATTATCATTACTTTTTTCTGTTTTTTAAGAAAGAGAGAACTTGGGAGTTGGGAGACCTGGATGTCAGAACTTTCTTTGGCACTTGGTGACAGCAGAGCCTGCGACTGTTGCTCTCTGAGCCTGAGCCCCCTCATCTGAATGAGATGAGCAAATTCCACGACACCTGCCAGTTATAACAACTCCTAGTTCTGTGATTAAATTCTAGAGGCAGCACTCCCGTCCTCAGAAAAACAACCTGTGCTTTGCAATGAGTCGATACTTGTCTCAAACTTCCTTTCTGTCAATTCCTCATAGGATGAGGTAAGTGGACCTCAGTTCACATCTCATATTTGAGGATACTGCCTATTTCACAGGATTGACAAGAGGATTAAATGGAATGAACAAAACAATAGATCTCAGCAAAAGTTATTTGTCTTCACAGCTGCACCCTCTCGTCTTTAGGCAAGGACCTGGCACAGTTCCGGCCACCCTGCATTTGTTTAACAAAAACCTGAAGATTTAAAAATGAGTTACTGTACATTTATTCTTGAGGCAGGGACAATACAAAGCCCCTCATTTCTGTTGATTGGAGTAGTGTGGATCTCAGAGCCCAGTGAATAGTTCCTTTGGGGAGACGTGACTAACTCCATCTCCCCAAGAGAGATGTATAAAGGGCAGGCAAGGAAGTGTATAAATGAGAGGTTCTTTGACCAAGTAGCAGCCCGTCCCCTCCACCCTTCCCCTTTCCACTGGGGGAACTTTCTCTAAACATAGTGCACATACCTAGCCTCAACTTAAATTAGCTTCCCATCCCACAACCAGTGGCTCTGCAAGAGAGGTACAGATGATGGCCACAGGGATCCGCACTCATTGGGTGACTCTAGACAGGCACACTAATTTCTATACTACGGGCTCCCTTCCACACTAATTGTGCCACATCACCTAAAACTTGAGTTATATATATTTAGAAAGGTCATTGAGTCTGGTCCCTGCCCCTAGACACACCCTATTCAATTCCTACAGCCTGAACCCCAATTTGTCTGTCCTAAGTTGAGGCCTAAAAGGTGACTAAATGCCATGGAGGGTTAGCCCAATCAAGGAAGGGAGGGAAGATGTTCATGTGGATGTAGGAGTTCAGTGCTGACCTCATGGAACCCCTGGCCTGGAAAATCCCAGCGTCAAAGGCAAAAAGGGTTTAGGTCTTTTCAAAGACAGGCCCAGACCAGAGCCTGGGTCCAGCCCATGTGAGATACAAGCATCCATCTTTCATTCATCATTCAGTAAATATTTATTGAACATCTAGTATATGCCAAACAAAATGCCTGTGCTTATAAAACTTACCGGCTGAAATCTTCTGTTTTAAACTCTCACTATATGTCATCCTACTATTGTGACCACCTTCTGTCCCCAGTTTCCAGCCCCACCCTAACCTATTCTACAACCCTCCATGAACTCTGACCCATCCATTCTTCTGCTCAAAACATTCTATGATTTCCTAATGTTTATTGAAATCAAGAAATTTTATTCACACATCCAATAAATGTTCTCTGTGTATCTACTGGGTGCCAATCTCTGTTCTAGGTGCTGGGGATAGAGCAGTGAGCAAGACAGATGAAAGCTTCTGCCCTCATGGCACTGATATTATAGTGGAGGAGACAGACAATAAAATACATAAGTAAAGTAAGTAAAATATGTTAGTTGGTGGTAAGTCCTAAGAAGAACAACAAGGCAATAGAAGGTTAGGAAGAGGAAGGGACAAAGGAGGAATCAAATTTTATATAGACTTTATTAGGGAAAAGATGATGTTTGAGTGGACATCTATGAAAATGATGGAGGGTATCCTTTGGGTAGCAGAGGGAAGAGAGTCCCAGAAAGAAGCACTGACAAGTGACAAGGCCCTGAGGCAAGAGCAGGCTTGCCAGTCCAAGGATGAGCAGAGGGGTCAGAATGAGGCCTAGCAGCTGGAGCAGAGTGAGGAGTGAGGGGACAGTGTCGGGATGAGAGATCTGAGAGATAATGACCAGCCTACGGTGTGAGTAACAGAGAGCTACTCGGGACTTTTGAACAGAAGGGCGACATAAAGTGACCTGTTTTGCGGGATTGCTCTGGCTGCTGTGTGCTTAAGAGAGAAGGAAGTAAAGGGCCAAGCAGAGAGAACAGGCGGAAGACCTCTTTCTGGCCCCAGCCTACTTTTCCGACCATATCTCCTACCAATCCACTACCCTGCAGCCCTAACGGGCTCTTCCCTGAACACACTGCAGCTCTTGACCTGCCATGCTTGATGAAGTCACCTTCACTTGGAATGTTCATAATAATAACAACCGGAATCCTAGCTACAACTCATTAGCACCAGTAACTTCGTTCGAATGTTTTTATGTATTATCTAATTTCATTTACACACACACTTTCATTTAATGTTTATATTTTGTCACCATTTATTGAGAAAGCTGAGGCTTTTTATAAATTGTCACCACTTGGGAGGTCCTTGGGCCTGATCATAAGGTGAAGAACAACTGATGGCCTTTTGGTCTCTCATGGACCATTCATATCTTTGAAGGTCTCCAGATCATGTGACCCTCTGGGCATTTCCTCACAGGAAGTCTTCACAAAGGGGAGGGAAGATGTTTAAGATGACCCTTAAAGGTCAACATCAATCTTCCGGATAGAAAAACAGAAGCAAAAGACATTTCAGGCAACGAGGATAGCGTTGCAAAGGTTCAGAGATACCATGTGGGATGGTCCGGAAACAGATGTGCTGGGAGTACAGTATTCGTAGGGATGAATTAGGCAGGAAACACATCTGGAAGGCCTTGAATGTCACACCGAAGGGCTGGACTTTCTCCTCTTAAAAATGAGGAAGCATTACAAGACTTTAGGTTAAAACAAAATACTGCCAGAGGCTGAGCAAAGTAAGAGTATTGGGAGATGCTGAGGACCGTGGCTACCGGGAGAACACCCTTTTAAAGGAAGCAGCCACCAAGCTCTCGGTGATCATTGCCAAACAGAAAGACAGGCCAGTTTTGCTGCTAGGAAGTCTAGATTTTTGTGTAAAATCTTCCAATTCTTTACATGTTTGCAACAAACTTCTTAAATATCTGAATGACATGTGCCATACAAAGCACCCCAAGGAGCTGCTAACTGAGGGCTTCTGTCCGGAGTATAAGTAAGTTCCAGGACAGAAGAGACTTTGTCTTGTTTCCACCGTGTTATCAGTGCCTGCTGCAGGGCCAGGCATGTTGTTCAATACATATTTGCTAAATGCATATAAATGGGGTTGTTATTAGCATGCCTATCTTTCATTTGAGGGAACTAAGACTCATGGAGGAGGACAGGTCACATGGAAAGTGGCCACGCTCACGTTCAACTTCAAATCTCTGAATTTCAAAATGGGCAAAATGACTCACAAGAGAGATAACAAAGAATTCTGCATTGACCCTTTATCACCCCTTAGCCGAAGGCAATTCCCACTTGCTACCTACTTCCTTTGTGTGGCTCCACCCAGTTTTAACCCCCCTGGGAAACTTCTGATCCCATTCACTGGGACTGTTTTTCCCCTCTTATTTTGATCAGACTTAAGAATCAGAGAGGAGGTGGCCCACACACCACCTGTCCCTCCCCAGCACAGTGACATCTGCGTACTGGGGAGCTGGGAGCTGCTGCTAGCTGTAGCCTTTCAAATCCAAAGGACCCTCCAGGCTTTCGCTGGCCAAGCGCCTGGAGGACTAAATCCCTTGGGGCAGCCAGGTAGCTTCAAAGCTTTTTCTGTTTTTGTTCACTATTTACAAAATGTCATTAGCAGAGCTGGGGCTTGGCTGTTAGAAATAGAAATGGAAGGAGGTGGGAAAATAGTAGCCAGTGAGAGGGGACTGGGGGAATAGAACACCAGTGGCTTCTAAAATAAAAGCTGGGGTTTCTACTAAGATCCAGTCAGTTGACATAAAATCCTTCCTTCCTTCCTTCTTCCTTCCTTCCTTCCTTCCTTCCTTCCTTCCTTCCTTCCTTCCTTCCTTCCTTCCTTCCTCTCTCTCTACCTCCCTTCCTCAGACAGTAGGTTAATTAGTCAATAAACATTTATCAGTCAGTGTTCAATAAATGTTCCATAACTGGCAGGCAATGATTGGAATTATGCCCCTGAGTTGAGTGTGCCACATTTTATTCACACATTCACACACTTTTGTTAAGAGAGGATAAGAAGGGAAGGAAACACCAGCCTGTTTTGCCAGCTATTACAATTCACGGTAAAAGTTATTGCATTCCATTACAATTCTAAGGAATTTACCAACAATAGCTTTTCTGGAATCTTTCCAGAATTGTGTATTTGGAGTAACAGTCATGGCTGGTGTCCTGTCTCCTGGACAGGAACCCCCTGCATGGCACCACCGGCCAGTCAGCCAGGTTCATCTTATACACTTTTATAGACTTTCATTTTCAAGTACGTCGGGGGATTGTTTTTTTAATTGAATTTTCAAAAGAGTCTTTTTCAAGGTCACTCAGCTGGTAAATGGTGAGTAGGAAGCTGCCCACATCTGATCCGTCTGACTCCATGCTCTTCGCATTAGGTCAGGAGGGGAACCCAAACTTCAGAACGTTCCTCTTGCCCACGGGCTTGAAGTAATATCCCAGGATGCGTGTGACCATCTGTCTGCCCTGGGGACGTGAAGAAGGCAAGTGCTCTGCCCTTGACCCTAACTGAGCCGGGGGCTGGATCTGGAGTTTTGGGGTCCTGGGAAACTCTCTAAGTGTGTCAATGTCTGGAGGCCCTGTGAGTTTCGCTCTGCTTCAGAGCAGGCATCACCACCTCCTAGTTACTATTCTTTGCTGTGGCAAGTGCCAGCTTGTCTTCCCTTCCCACCCAGCCCGGGAAACCGGCGGCATTTCTAGTTCAGGCCCAGACCCGTCCTGGCAGCCTGGATTCCTCTGCCTGGGCAGGAAGCTCATCTCAGCCCAGTGACCATTTCTCTCTGGTTTTTCTCACAGAAAAATATTTTTATTCTGGTAGTTCAGAGCGATGGGGGTGGGTGGCCACAGGTTTCTGCCTTAAGCTACGGGGCACTGGAGTAGATGTCAAGGTGTAAATAAAGAAAAATGGGAGGAGAGGGAAAGGAAGCTTTAATCATTTCATTCCTGGGCTGTTTCACCCCAAAATTTAAGGAGGTGAGAAGGCTGAACACTCACCCGCCCAGCGCCCAGCCCTGAGGTCCCGCCCCTCGAGAGCTGAAAAGAGGACTTTTCCCAATTCCCACGAGGGTGGGAAAGAGGCTAGGTCTGGGCAGGTCTGGGGCAGGCTTGTGCCCCGTGGCCCTGGGGGACACGCCCCGACTTGCTGACCTCTCAGGTAGGAGTCTATCAGGTAGGAAGCTCAGCCTCTGATTGTGCACACGCGTGCACACGCGTGCACACGCACATGTAAGTAAATAATTGTTCACTGCATGCATGTGTTTACTGTTGATCTGAAATTTGTATTTAACTGGGTGTCCTATAGTTATCTGGCAATTTCAATGTAGGGATCCAGGGCTCAGGAGAACTGGTCTGAGGCCGACACCCCATCTTCTTTCCTCTCCAATGTCAGTGAGGTGAGGGCTGGTTTCTGGACACATATCCCTTTCTGCCTTGACCTGTTCCCCGCCACCCAGAGAAGGCCAGACCACTACCAGCCGCCTCAGCCCACACAGCTAGGGCCCCTCCAATTTCAGTTCTGAAACTGCAGGCTTTCATGTCAGTAGTTAGTGCTCCATCCTGTAGCCCCTTTGAAGATGAAAAGCTCTCTCGAGAAGTTAAGTGCTCTGTTGTTATAATTAACATAATTAAAGGCAACTTTTCTCTTAGCCTGGTAGGAAACTACTGGAATTCACTTCTTGCAAGAAATACCTACCTCACTCTCTCACAAAATGGCCAGCCTCTTTTAATCCAATATTGGTGTTGAATTAGAAGCCCCAGACCCAGTTCCAACCGCACGCCCCCCGCCCTCCCCAACACTTCCCCTGCTCTGCAGGCACAGAAGCCTCTCTCTCTGGGGACATATCTGTCTGTGCCTACTTCTCTGGGTCAGAACACCTGGTAAATGTGAAGCCTGGAGACACATTTCTACCCTAGCCCCAGACCAGACAGAAGGGGATGCCAGCTGCTGTGGTCTCACCTCTCAAGACAAATGCCCCACCGCTAGGAGCGAACTCCTCCTCGTTTCCAAGAATCACATCGTTGCTGTGCAGAACCATCCAGGAGGTTATTATTTCCCTCCAAAGGCAGTTCATTGGTCATATACTAGTAACCAGGGCAGCCACAGGTCATGCCCAGAGGCCCTGCACGGAGTCTGTTGTCTTAATTATTTCTAGGAGCGCATCCTTCTGCTGTTTCCAAGAAGGTGATCAACCCTTCTATAGAAAGAACCACAGCATTTTATTCTCTAAAGGTCTGGCATAGAGGAGATATTCAGAATTACTAATTGGTATATGTCAAATTAACCTGTTTGTGATAGAACAAAAAGCATCCCCGTCTCTCTCTGGATTCCCAAGGCTCTTAGCAGACAGCTCTCGGGGTTCCAGTCATATCTACGGTATGACTTTTATGTGGACCGTTATGTGATTGTCAAAACTTACAGTTACTGTTGGTAGTGTATGACCTCTGCCTAAACTAGCCAAAAGTTCAAGAATTTTAGGTTATTGACTCTGATGATGACAAATTAACAAGAAGTTATAACATTTCCCTGTCACCCAGAATCTGTCTTTAATATGTTTATACTGGCCCTATCATAAATTCTCTTAGGAAATCACAAGAAAGAAGAGTCTTGGACCTCAAAAAAAAATATGCTCACAGGGCCTGGTCTTTATAGCTTGCTCCACTCCCCACAACACACACACACACACACACACACACACACACACTCTCTCTCTCTCTCTCTCTCTCTCTCTCTCTCTCTCTCACTCACTCATTCACTCATCTGGGAGCAGAGAGCTAACTCCTCCCTACCTTTCCTGTTTCACTCAGTTTAATTTATAGGAACTTGTGCTTAGACAGCAAATAATGCTTCACAACAATAATAGCTCATATTGAACACTATTGATCTAGTTTGTTAGAGATTTAGTTACCGGAATATGTCAGATGAACTAGGTATACCCTAACCAAAGCTCAATAATAGACAGTTGTGATGAGGCTACTGAGATGACCTTCACCATAAGACAGGGAAGAGCTTAGAGTCCATCAGAGGGGAGAACTGGCTATGGGAACTCACGAGGCTGATGCTGAAGGCTCCTTCCAAACCATCCAGCCTGACGCTGTGGGAATTCCTGGGGAAACAGCAGTGCCCTTGTCAACTACAGAGTTTGGACCCTAAAGAATATTCCAATTGGGAGCTAACTCTGGCACAGCACTGCTGAGACTGAGTATTACAAGCTGGGGGGAGGAGGGGTGGAGGAGCTGGGAGAGTGGAAGGGGAAGTCAGGGAGAATACCCTTACAGAGCCCACCCAGGCTTCAGCAGTGACTGCTCAGGATGAATGTAACCAGACTGACCTTTGGGACTGGGTCAGCATCCGTGAGAGACCTGGGAGAAGACTGGACTTCTTGTTGATCTACTGATGTGGAAGCTTGATATCTTAGTGCATTTGGGCTGCTAGAACAGAACACTACAGACTAGGTGGCTTATAAATGGCAGACATTTATTTTTCACAATGATGGGGTCAGGAAAGTCCAAGAAGATTCAGTGCCTGGTGAGAACACACTTTCTGGGTCTCAGAGGGCTGCTTCTCAGTTTGCCTTTCCTGGAGGAAGGGACAAGGTTGCCCTCTGGAGTCCCGCTTAGAAGGGTGCCAATTCCATTCATGAGGGTCCCACTCTCGGGATCTAACCCCCTCCCAGAGTGGGTTAGATGTGAAACATACTAATTTTTCACACCTTCAGTCTCATACTCTGTGTCATCTGATTCCTACATTAAAAGAAACTCAATCTTTTTAGTTAAAGGCTGAAGCACAGGGACAACTTTGAAGAATGTTTATTTTTCAGATAACATATAATCTTGGAAAATAAATTCTAACTATCTTTTTCTAAGAGAAAGGGTTTTCTTCATTTTTAAATCAGGAATACACAATTCTCTGAGTTTTTCTTTTAATGATTTTTCAAGTTTTTGTTTGTTTGTTCTGAAAAACTGATTCTGAGATATATTCTTGTGTGGTTGAAAAAATTTTCCTCCTCGGATCCCAGCTGACAATGCTCAGCCCTTACCCACGCTGACCTCATCTCCATGTCCACTAGAACCTGCCTTGTCCCAAATACATTCACCATCATCCACGCCAGCCATCAGAGGGACTATGGCTACAGTTGCTTTAGGATTGGAGGACGCAATGAACCAAACATTCATCTGGCTCCAAAATACCCAGTCGTAGCCTCAGGCAGAGCTGCAAGAGCCGGAGGTTTGCAGAGTAAGGCTAGCACTCCACTGTGCTCAACATCGAGCTCCAAACAGCTTTGCACTCTGCCTTGGTGGAATTTTCAGTGCAAGAATTTATCCTGCACTCATGAAGGACATCTTTAATTACAAGTCTGATTTCTAAGATGTTTAGTTCTAACTAGAATGAACGCGTCGAGGAGAAACCAAAGAGAAATAAAAAGCACAAGAAGCAGCTAAAAAATCCTGTTCATGAAAAATGTATGGTTGTTAAATATGAGAAAAGCTACTGTTCTTGGGGCTTCGCTATCTGAAAGAAATCTCACCCCGCCCCAGTGGTAGGTAAATCATCGCTCAAGGAAAAAGGTTGAGATCACTGAAGCCTACCCCAGCAGATGTGACGGGTGTGGTTAAGCCTGCGATGTGGGGCTGCACTGGGGAGTGATTTGCTAACAGTCAAAAGTGGGAGAACATTTCAGCAGCTGCCGTTGATTAGGGCTAAGAGGCAATTATAGACTCAGTTTCATTTAAGATGGTAATTCTTCATTTTTGAAGAAGTAGGACCACAATCTATATCCCAAGGCTATTTTTCCACTTCTTTTCTCCAAACGAAGAAAAAAATTCTCACTGATTGATTGGAAGTGCTCAGAAGAGTCATGATTATCTTGGACAGGATGGCGTGAAAAAGACGAATGAGAAAAATGCATCACATGTAAGTCAGGCCATCGCAGGCTGGATTAGCCACTCCTCTCCATTCTCCCAGTGCATGGCTCACACTCTCATTCAAGGATTTGTCATGTTGTGATGTCACAGAGAATCATCTCCATGGACTGCTCCCCTCCTCCTGGACCCTAAGCTACCTGAGGCCAACATCTTTGTTTGCTTTTTTCACATAAAATTCCCTTGGTGGGTCTCCCATACTGGACCCAGTAGTATTTAGAAGTGTAAACTCATTTAATATTTAATAAGTGACTGAGATTTGAATCTGGATCCATCGGAGTCCAGTCCTCAGTTTCAAACCTGTGTAAACCTGCCTTTCCTGAGAAGGATCAGTCAGTAAATGAGAGACAACAGCATCAGCGTCCCACAGCTGCTCTTTCTCAGTCACCTTGCTGGTTCTTCCTCATCCCCCCAGGCTCTGAAATGTGCAGGGCCACAGGGTTCAGTTCCCAGGCCGCTCCTCTGTATTCACGATAAGTGATCTCATCTGCTCTCAGTCATAGGCTGACAACTCCCAAATGTACATGGGCACTCGAGCATCCTGGATCTCTCCCCAGAACCCCGAATGTGCACGCATATCTGACTGCCTTCGAGAATTCCCCTCTTGGATGTCTAATAAAAACCTCAAGCTTAACAAGCAAATCAAATGACCTCGACATATGTTGGGCATAGGGATTCAGGGTCTCTGAGGCCACAAGGACAAAGGGAGGACAGAAGCTACAGCTGTGGGAAGCAGGACCCTTAGGTTAGCCCATGTGATGCCCTCACGTCATAGCCAGGCCATGCAGAGGGACTAGCACGGGTGGTGTGGAGTTCAGAAACTGAATTTACCGCAGTCTCAATGTAGGATGATTCTATCATGAGAAGCTTAAGATACCAATTTCAAGAGATGTTGAGAAGTAGGTAGAAACATTTGGCAAAAAAATGAAAAAGTCTCCAAATTGTTGGTGGGCAGCGTCAACAGCAAACTAACTGCTCCAAGGAGGCATCAGAAGGGAAGATTTAAATAGCCTTGTCACACACACAGACATCCCTGTGATTTCTCTAAAGTCCAAATCTGATCACATAACCCACTTGCTAGAAATATTTTAATGGCTCCTCACCTTATATTGTTGTAGCCGCCAGCCCCCAAAAGACACACAGACCACCAGAACTCAGTGAGTTATAGGAAACACGCTCTTTATTCAGCCAGTGGGGTCTCCTGGGGGGTACACATACCCCAAATTAAGCAGCCCTGAAATGTAGAGGTACAGGGTTTCTAAGCCCCAAATCCCATCCTTTATTCTGTCGGAACACAAAGGTCTATTTTTCTTCTATTCACTACCTGTCAACCCACAGGTTGGGTGTGCAAGTAGCGGGTACAGAAGCAGAAAGCTTATTGTTAGAATGTTATGTTCCTATGGGTGACAGCCTATGTTCCCATGGGCGATAGCCAAACAGTAATTTTCCAGCCAGCACAGTATAGGATTGGGCCCAAGCCCCTGAGCAAGGCATGAAGGCTTTTAGGGCAGGGGTCGCCAACTCCTGGGTCACGGACTGGTACTGGTTCATGGCCTGATAGGAACCAGGCCACACAGCAGGAGGTGAGTGGTGGGCCAGTGAGTGAAGCTTCCTCTGTATTTGCAGCCGCTCCCCAGAGCTAACATCAATGCCTTGGCTCCACCTCAGAGAATCAGACATTAGATTCCCATAGGAACACCAGTCCCTGGTGCTAAAAAGGTTAGGGACCACTTTTTTAATGGACTGACTCCTCGCCTGCCTGCCCTTCCAGCCTCTCCTCTCCTACGCATCTTCTTCAGCTACATGGACCACATGCATTTCTCCAAACACATCTTTATATCTTTGTTCTTGCTACTTCCTGTTTCTGGAATATTCTTTCTCTACATGTTTACCCAGAAACCCTGACTCAGCAAATCTTCTGTACGGCTCTCCATGGCCCTCTCCCTCCTCTCTACAGCAAGATGAGTTTCTTTATCCTCTGGGTTCTTAGAGCCCTTCATGTATCCTTCTAATACAGCTTTTAGCCCATGGAACTGTAATTATTTGTTAATTACTTTGTTTCCCTAACTAGATTATGAGATCTTCAAGGTCAAAGTTTGAGGTCTGAGCTTTTTAAATCCTCTATGCCTAGAGTCATGCCTGGAACACTGTAACTGTCTAGTAAATGTTTGATAAATAAATGAATGTATGCATGCTGAGCCTTTGCCAGAAAATATGAAAAATACAGTGTAGTTATGCCAATACTCTACTAGAGAGGGATGTAAACCTTTATTCCCACTAGCACAGCATTTGGGGGCTCCTTCTTAATTAGATTAACATAATCTGATAAAATATTTCCGTTTTAAGCTAGACCTAATGTAAATCGACCTCTGATAAACCTGAGCAAACATTTATTAAAGGCCACTATACACAGTGCTCTGGGGTTGACAGTGGGTAACTTCTTTTGGGTACAGATGAATAAAAAGGAAAGGAACTATATATAGTATTTTATGTTTCTGTTATGTAGAGTGCATTTAAGTACATTACAATGCTTTTCTTTACTCAGACATAATTTCATTTTCTAAAATATGTACTACTTAGAAAGCTTATTGCTCCATACACAATAAATGCTGTGGCATCTGATGGCTACACAGCTTTCTAATTTCCTGTTGATCTAGATCCCTCATATCCTGTCTTGAAAGCACACACATACTGCTCATGAAGTCAGCAGACACACCTCATACGGCCTAAGAACTAGAATCGAGATAAATTTTGAGCTCAATATTAATGTTCGGTAAATGTGACTGACAGACAAATGCTCGACAGCAGCGGCTTCTCTCTCCCGACTTGGCCCCTTGTCCCAACACTGTCCTTAGTTTCCTTGGCACCCAGCATTGTTCAGTTCAGCACTGGTCACAGTGTATTGTGATAACCAGTCTATCTAGACAAGACTGCACACTTCTTGAAGAGGCTGGCATGGATCTTATTCCTTCTCCTTGCCTCAGCTGCTAGTATAGCAATTGGCACATGGTGTGTAGTAAATTTTTTTGAATGAACAGATAAGCTCATTTCATTAGAAGGGTAGCAAAAGACTGACTTCTGTCAGCACTCTCAGGGAGAGGCTGGATTGCTTTGGGGTGCATATGTGGACTCATGTGTATGCATATGGTACAAGGGGCTGGTCTTGAAGTAGGAAACTCTGATTTAAGTTTTCTAAGAGGAGACAGAAGCACAGGCACACACGCTCGGCTTCCCCTGAATCTTCCCAAATCAGTAGCTGAGGTATCTAAACTTGCATCATTAGAGAGTTGTACCATATGGCTCCCTGTAAACATGCCGTGAACCCATGTGCTCTTGTTATCATATAAATTTCAAAACTCAAACATTCTCAGTATCTGATCTGTACCCTTAAGCTGTACCCCCCAAACTGTTGAGAATCTCAGACCTCTGCTTACTTTCTGCAGTTTGCATTAGAAAATGGTTTGTTTATCTGTATTTTCATCAGCTATATATTACATAAATGCTCTCAAATCTTAACGTTTGCAAGGGATTAAAACACATCAGTTCGTATAACTCGGGGAGTCGATAATGATACTAAAAATAAAAACAAAGACTTGATTAATCACCATTAGAAGATTTAGTGAATTGTCTCCTTTTGTTGAAAATTAGTAAATGAAGTGGTGAATCAAGCATTTAATCTGCTTTTCCTATATAAATGGTACCATTATGTAACCCATATTTAGATAAGGGAGAAGTCTGTTGTCATGGCATAGTCCAGCGAGTAAGTGAAGAAAAAGTGCAGGCTTAGAATATCACCCCTACGATAGAATTAGAATGGAACCTCTAATGAATTAACAAATTTAGACATTAAGTCCTAATGGCTGGTAACGTCACAAAATGAAAGGCAACCAGACGTCCAGACATTATATGACTGCTGATGACAATATAAAATACCAACTATAATGAAGTCCAGTAAAAGTTCTATATCCAACAACTTATTCATGAGAAATATACAGAACAGCAGAACATATAAAACCAGCAACGTGTAAAAAAAAAAAAAAGACCCCATTCAAGAGCCCATCAGAATTTGAACACTGACTGGATATATGATGGTATTAAATAATTGTTATCACTTTTGTAGGTGAAATAATGCCATTGTGACTGTTCAAGAAAGAATTGTTATCTTTTAGAAATGCATACTAAACTATTTACAGATGAAATAGTATAATGTATGGAATTCGTTTAAAAAATAATGCAGAGAAGGGTCGGGGCACTGGGTGGACATGTATGTGAAATGACACGGCCTCATGCTGATAATTGTTGAAGCTGAGGAATGGGTACATGGGAGTGCTTTATACTATTTTGTCTACTTTTGTATATACTTGAAATTTTCCAAAGAAAATAGTTATTATTTTTTTTAATTACTGACACCTTTATACTATTTTGTCTACTTTTGTATATACTTGAAATTTTCCAAAGAAAAGAGTTATTATTATTTTTTAATTACTGACACCTTCCTGAATATTCTGATATTCTTGTCCTTAGGGACAGTCATCTCTCTCCCACCCTTTGAGATCATTACTGTGGTGAGTCTCCTGGCAAGTGCAAACACCCTGAGAAAAGAAACAATTCATAAATATGCCTTTATGAACTAGCATAAAAGATTATTTCCTGGACTGCCTTTATCCCTGAAAATACTGTGTGCCTAAGGGTAAAGGTAAAAGAAAACCTTGGAGGAAGGAAAAGGAAGGCTGTACATGGAAAGGAGAAAGGGAAGAACAAATTTTGCCTTCATTACAATTTTCCCATGGCCTTCACTAGTTGGCACATACATCCTCTTTGTGTGGGTTTTACTAAGAGAATGTTCACTGGAGGCATGAAGAAAAATGTTCAAATTCCGGACTCTCAGGTTAAAATTTCACAAAGGGTCCCCTTTTACATTGTCAAAGGCTAATATAAATATTTTATAATTATAAAAACTACTTATAAAAAGAGGGGCCCCTTTTCCATTCATTGCTCAATGAGCCAATGACAAGGCCGCTTGGGTGGGGTTGGAGCACATTTTTGCCTGAATATGGGAACAGTCTAGACATGTCCACAGGACTATCAGGATGTGGAAACCAGGAGAGAGTAAGGAGTCACCTCAAGTGCTCAAGAGTATAGCTTTTTATAGATCTCTGGAATATTACCAAGAAACTGGTTGCCTCTGGGGAAGGAAGCTGAGGCACTTGGGATAGGGTGGGAGGAGAAAAAAAAATCTCTTTATTGTTATAAGCAGGTTATACTATGGTTAGCGCCTTAAAATATATGATGACATTTTGCAAACAGCCTTTTGTTGACATAAGTGACTGTACCTTTTATCTTGACTTTAGACAGAAGACAGATGTCTGTTTGTTTATGGGTTCCTTGGCTGGGCCAGCTGCTGGCACCACCAGCTGTTTGCATATTTCCTTGGTACTCCTTCTACCTGCCCTCCTACCTAGCCAGAGTAGGAGCAGTAAATGGCCACCAGAACTGACAAAAATAGAAACCTAGTAGCTCCAGTACGACTTCTACAGGTATGATGTGGTACTGGGCATAGCTCAGATTTTCCCATGGAAACACCCCTAGTAGCACAGCAAAAGTGAACACTCTTTGATGGCTCCTGTTTCGCCTTAAAAATTCAGGTGAATTTTGTGGTCTATGAATTACCACTGTGCTTTTATAGAACATGATATTATAAGTTACTATTAGGAGAAAAGTGTCATTGTGTTTATCCCATGTTCTCAAGTAGCCCTCTACATGTCTGGGGTACTGAGTCCAGATTTGCTTTTTGATGTTTTCCTCTTTGTTTATTGAGGTTATTATTTATGTACATTAAAATTCACCAATTTTAAATATGCAGTTTGATTAATTTTAGTAATTGTAAAGGAGGTGTAACAACCGCCATGATCAAAATCAGAATGGGGTTACTCCATTTTGGAAAGTTTCCAGTCCCCCTTTCCCAGGGTTCAGTTGTGAGACCCCGTGATCTCATTTCAGTGCTTCCTCCAACATCTGGCTCTCTGGGTGATTTTATTATTTTTTTAATTAACTATTTATTTATTTTTATTTTTTAGGTGAGGCAACCCTTGGTTGACCTCACAGATTGCAAGGACCTTGTCAGCTTACTATCCTTATTTTTTTATTTTTTACACCTACAACACCTGGTCTTCCTAGGTGGTCTCCCATCCAAGTACTGACCAGGCCGGACCCTGCTTAGCTTCCCAGATCAGACCAGACAGCCGGGGCTTGTTCAGAGTAGCATGGTTGTAAACTCTACTCTCCCTGGGTGATTTTAGAAAAGACCCTATACCTCTCTGAATGTGTTTCTGCTCTTGTAACACAAAGACTGCCAGAACAGATTTGTTTCTAGCTCTTCTAATACTTTCAGGAAATGGGGGGTTGGGTGAGGGATGGGAAACTCGCATGTGACAGACCCAAGTGGGTTAAAAGCCTATAGTCACATCAGACAGCCTTAGGTTTTCATCTCTCTTGCTATTGTGTAACCTTTTCTAGGTGTCAGTTTCCGCATCTGCAGTATCAGGCTTATTAATAAGACACATTTGTGTAGTGCTGCGAGGATGAAGTGAGCTGTGCCGGCACCCTTAAATATTGGTTGGCATTTTTATTATGGAATAATATAAAGTCACTGCATTCAACCATCTCCACTACTACCTGTTTACCAGGTTGAGTCCCACAGCCAAAACAGATGCATAAGCACGCCCACCCATTTACTCACCCCTGGCAGTTCCAAGCCTACCTGCCAACATTCTAGGACTCAGAATAAATGGGCACGCGTGCATGTGCTTCCAAGGAGTCTCGCTAGGGGGCAAAATCGCGACCAGGAAGTTTTAACTGCCTGTCGTACAAGCGCGACGTAAAGCGGGTCTGCTTTACGGCAACCTGCTTCTGCTGTAAAGCGCTGTCGCCGAGGCCCGGCGTGTTGATTGACAGGACAAGTTCCTGTTGGAAAACTTGGCTTTTAAAGGTGGACAAACTTGAGTTTTCGCTATGGGCAAACGCGGGAGCCGGAGCCGGAGCCAGCTGCTCAACACCCTGACTAAAAAGCAGAAGAAGCATCTTAGGGATTTCGGCGAGGAGCATCCCTTCCATGACAGGTATGGAGGGGCATGGCTGGGGCCAGAGCTGCAGCGTCTTTGCCCAGTGGAAGCCCGTATTTTCCCTGGTTTGGTCCGCGGGTCTCCCATGGGATGGTGACGGGGCTGCTCCCACCTCTTTCCAGCTTCCCCGGCTTCCTCTTTGCCCAGGGCGGGCCCCGTACGTTCTGGGTGAGATGGAGTTCCACACGGGTCTTCCTACCTTTTTTGGGGGCCGTAACTTTATGCTAGACCACATGCCCACTGTGTATAGGCTGGGTGTTGTATTTTAAGAGATTTTTTAAAGAATTGTTTGGGACCTTCGACATCACTGATCTGTCCAGTTACACGGAGGACACTGCTGTATCGGTACTTGTGGGTTCCTCTGTGAGTGTTCAGACTCTCAGTTATGATCTTAGTGCTCATCCAACTCTTTAGGCTGCTTTATCAGTGACTTAGACGGATATTCTAATTTAGAAATTTGCTCGAAAAAGTGACCCCGGGGTTTTATATTTACCAAATTTAGCCAGTTGTTGTATGACTCTAGTATTTGTCATGAGACCTTGTGAAACTTCATTTGTCAATTAGTATCTGTTTGTTATATTCTTATAATCCCTGTCCCAGTGCATATGTAGTTTTTACAGGATTATAGTTATAATGTGTTTATAATGGAATATTCTGCCATTATTGTATCATTAGACTTTTTCTTAACTGCTAAATACTTGTAGTCAGAGTTTAACATTATGTGTTTCTTCTCAGAGTTTCCAGAAAGGAAGTTAAACCACAGATTTGTCAACTGGTAATGCTTTATTCTTTCTTTATAATAGTTGGTTCTGGGTTGTTACTTTTAAGATTATATGTAATAATAATAAAGTTTGGCTACATTTCTACTCTTCAACTTTAGATGTAAGTTATTATTTTAGTAATATTGTTTCATTTTTGAATGCAGTTGTCTATTAAAATGCCTATTCTAATTAACGTCTATTGTGTTAACTTCAACAGTAACCAGAGTTTGAAACTGCCCCCAAGAGATCAATCTATTAGAACCTGTTAAGGAGGCTTAGCCTACGCTCTTTTGTTAAATTGTAATTTTCGTCACTTTTTTAAATGGGTCAAATGTCTAACACATAGGTTAGGTTTCCTTATAGCCTAAAGCTCTTGTCTCCTTTCTTTTATTGGAATATTAGCAGTTCAGAGAAGATGAAGAGCTTCTAGGGACTAAGCTAGATTAGCTGTTTTTAATACATTCGGGGCTGGGCTTGGTTAAATATCTAGGATTGCGTATTTGCAGAAAAGCTTAATTTTTATTTAGGAAAGTCGGAACCTGTTCCACTATTGTCTTGCTGATAGTCATAGGGTAGCAATGAGAACAATATCATTTTGTTTTTAAAATTCCCATTTTCCTTTTAGTCAGAGAGTTCGGATACTTCAGGTTCTGAAAGTGAAGCAGAGAGTGAACCAGAACAGGTTTCCGGTTACCACAGACTACTGGCCACATTAAAGAATGTTTCTGAGGAAGATGAGGAGGAAGTGGAGGAGGAGGAAGAGGAAGAAGACAGTGATGTAGAGGAGGAAGAAATGAACGAAGAAGATGGTGACAGTGATATCCCTGTAGAGGAAGAGACAGCAGCAGAATCTACTGAAATGCAGGAGAGTAAGTGTCTTTGGTGTGGGTTCATCAGTCTGTTCCAGGACCATAGACAGATTGCCCCGTGGGCACAGTGCCCTGTATTGTGTGAGCTGTGCAAAACCATGTCGATCCAAAGCAGAGATCCTTAACCTTGTTGGCTTCAGTGATATCTTTGACAATCTGATGAAAACAGAAACTTCTCACCAGAGAAATGCGGAAATAACATTTTTGCTTCAACTCTCCAGGACTTCATCAATCCTAGTTCAGAGGAATGAGAACATAATTCTGTTTCTTGTGATGGTCTCAATGTATTAAAGAGATTACTGTTACTCCCATAGAGAAACCAAGTTTTATGGAAATAGATGCAAACATATAAAACTTTTCGAGTAGAGTTTTATGGAACAGCTAGATAAACGGTGTTGAAGCGATGCCGAGTGGTCGCATGCTGGTGGGGTAAACGACGGAAGGCTTCAGAGAAGAGCTGAGATTGAAAGCTCAGTGTAACTCTTTCTCACTCAGATTTCTATGAGACTTTTTTCTTTAGCTTTGAATTTAACTTTATTGAGGTATGATTTGCGTACTATAAAGTATACCCATTTCAACTATATATATGCAGTGACTTTTGACCAGTATATACATTTATGTTACCATCACAGTGAAGATACAGAACATTTCCAATACCTCCAAAAAGTTTCTTCTTGTTCTTTTACAGTCAGTTTCCTACCCCTGGCACTGACTGACTTTCTTTCATGGTAGATAGTTTTGGCTGTTCTAGAAAGTCTTATAGATGGAAGGGAAGCATACAGTAATAATTCTTATATGTGGGAGTCCTTTGTGTCTGGCTTCTTTGGCTCCTTGTGTTTTTGTGATTCATCCATGTTCATGTATTATTAATTCATTTTTATGCTGGAGTAGTATTCCATTGTCCGAATGTATCTGGGTGACTTTTTATATCTCTCTGTCTTAATGCCTATTTTCCTTACAGTGTATTTTTTCCTATACTTTAAGGTGCGACACGCCATTCTTAGTATTTTGTTATTTTTACTAGGATAAAGATTTATTGCCTCAGACTTAGGGTCTTTTGTTTTGGTTTTGGTTTTTCATTTTTCTTTTTCAGATTTTTCAAAATGAAGGTTTTTTAAAATTACAAAAGTACTATATGTATTGTAAAAATATAAGAAGTTGTATAGTTAACCTATTTCCCCACCACCTAGAGACAAACACCTTTAAAATTTTATATTACCTTCCAGACTACTTTTTTATGAATATATGTGTGAGTACTAGTATGTACATAGATTTGTGCGTATGTATATAATGGTCTCATACATTTCTGTTACTTTCTTTTTTCTTTAATAACATACCATGGACATTTTTTCCATGTGTTTAACTGTGGATTCACGTTAGCTTCTTAATTACATAGTACTCCGTGCTCACTTCAACAGTACATATACTAATTACATAGTATTTCATTGTAACTGATGTGTGGTAATTTAATTAACCCATTGGTAGAAACTGATGAAATCATTTTCCCAGTTATTTCTTATAATTCGTGCTGCCTTGAACATCTTACATGTATGTCTTAGTGTACTTTGTCTAGTTATCATCTTAGAATAAATGCCTAGAAATGGAACTGGGTCAGTAACCAAGCTTAATTTTGAAATCTGTTTTCCACCTGAATTCGTTTAAAAATAAATAATGCCAATGAATCTCAGTGTTGATATAGGCTAAGGAATTAGATTTTATTTGTCAACAGAAGTATAATTATATTTATGAGTAAATAATTTTACAAAATGTTTCTCAAAATTGGAGATAGGGTCTTACCTGCTGATCCTGAGGGAAAAGATGGGGAACAGCCACCCGGCACGTCACAAGAATCCCCTGAGGAGTTTACAGATGCAAAACATGAGTCACTCTTTAGCCTGGAAACCAATTTTCTTGAAGAGGAAAGTGGAGGCAACAGTTCTGTGGAAGCATCACAAGGTCAGAGCACAGTATGTGTCGTTCAAATTCACCAGCTGTTAGTATGGGGGGTGCGGGCTAATACACTTACATCTCCTGTGATTGGAACGAGAACAATAAAAGCAGGTACTGTAGCAGCTAGATCGATAGCTGAGAAGAAATATTTCTCAAAGGCATTTTGTGCATTTCCATGGTTAGCAGTATGTGGGGGCTGTTTAGGAGAACAACCAGCTTAGGAACAGTAGCAGGGAAGGCTGGTACCCCAGGCCTCACACTTCCACAGTTGGAGTCAGGGGAAAATTTTTTTTTTCTCCTCAAGTAGGAAAGAAGGAAAGGGGAGAAATACTCTGCACCTTTCTCTATACCCTTCACTATCTCCTTTTTGTTGGGACAGTAATTTCCTGATTCGTGAAGCCCAGAGTGGCTAATCTGCTTGGTCCTTGTCACATGGAGCTTTGTGGAAGCCAGAAAGCTCCGCTCTGTCTGCCTAGGCTCTCTCAGCCTCTTGGCCTTGCCTCTGCCTAAATGGCAGTCACCTGGACAAGCCTGCCTGTGGTAGGCTTAGGCAGGTCTCTGTTCTCTCTCTTGGGTCAAGCTTCTTATCTTATGTCTGTGTGGTAAAGTCAAGTTGATCTCTTTCCATGCTATGACTGCCTTTTTTCATCCCAGTGTTGTTCTTCAACACAGCACTACTGTTAATGAAGGTGACATGTTAACTTGGCTTACTTGGTTCTGTTGGTTATTATGCCAGAGAGGGAGTAGTGAGGCAGAATGTGAGTACAAACCCCATTCTGAACCGTTGTACCTTAAAAACCTGGAGGAAACATTAGGAAGCTTGACTATCCTAAAATATCTCTGGTGGTTTTGCCTGTCTAGATGTATTAGAACCTAGAATTCTTATCTCCTATTATTCACTCTTGGGTGTTTAGTACAAGGCACATTGCATTTAAAGTTTTACCAGTTGGATCCTTGAATGGGTCATTTAACTTCACTTCTTAATGAGGCAACTGATTGGGTGGCCAACTCAGAGCACTAAAGATAAAGAGTGCAGGTGATACCATTTAGATCATTTGCCCAACTCAATTGAATATGAAGCATTTCTTTGTGATCTGCAGTGCAAAATAAGACATGGAACCTGCCCTCAGAGATCTTACAGTTCAATTAATGAGATGTCATGAAAATATATATTTTGGGTTGGTGGGTGGGGCAAGATGGGGGACTGGTTCTAGGGGACTAGGGATGGCCTCGTAGTGGAGTCAGCACTGTGCCTACACAGTAGGCTCCTGGGAAATATTTATTGCGAGTTAGGGATATGATGCCATTTGCTTACACAAAGATGAGGTGAAGGAGAGGATAGAAATTTTAATTGAAGGAAGGCCACAGAGGCCGAAGAATTTGAGGGCCATAAAATTTAAAAATTACATCGGAGAGGTGGCTTGGAGGTGCATCCTGTAGTGCCCCAAATTTCACACTGAGAAATTTCTTCAAAGGTTTTTGAAGTGGGATGTAATGTAATTAGAGAAATGCTTTAGGAAAATGGCCTGTCAGAAACTTTCAAGTTCTTAACTGGAAGAGAGGATGGAGAAGATAGATGGAAAGAAGGATGAGTTCATGAAGAACAGCATGTAATTCACAGGAGAAGACCAAAAAATGCCTGCCATTTGCTCCAAGTGTTCTGACATTCTCTATTTCTGAATTAGATCCATTTCTACAACACATGAACAAAGAACTGAAAGAAAAAGAAATTGAGGCTGCTGCCACAAATCCCAAAAGTACCCACCAGCTAAAAGTAAGTGTTGCTTGGTTATCTCAATCACAAGGGAGAAAAGCTGTAAGTGAAGCAGTGGTCTTGGGTTTTAGCAGCCTCCCCGAATGTAGAGTGTACACCAGAGGTAGATGACGCGATGGGACAGGAGGACACAGGAAGGTGGGAAGGGCCTAGTGGGGCACAGGTGTAGCTGGAGAAGGCACTGGGAAGCTGGGGTGTGAGAGCCAGGTAAGGGTGTTTTGGAGACAGTACCCAGGGTCTAGACCAACATCTGTGAGGGACTGTTAACATGACCTAAGGCAGGTTAATCTACCTTTTGATCTTTACTGTTCTCATATGTTAGAAGGGGACAGCAATACCTACCCTAAAATAAAGTAATTTACTGACTGATAACATAGAAAGTGTTCAGTAAAACGGTAGCTACAGCTGTTGTTCATTTGTGTGAAGTGTCAGATATAGGTTCACAAGTAAATTACTCACATATGGAGCAGTTTTTGCTTTGGGTTTTTTTTTTTAATTGTTTTTCACCAGCTGGTGCTGTTCATGAGAATGCTCATCCTTTTTTAATTGAAATTTTTATTGAGATAAGAATTATGGATGCAGTTATAAGAAATAATACAAAAGATGCCCTTTGCCCAGTTTTCCCCAATGGTAACATCTTGTAAAACTATAATACAGTGTCACAGCCAGAAAACTGATAGTGATAAATCTACCTGTCTTATTCACATTTCCCCAGTTTTACTCCTAGTCAGTCGTGTGTGTTTAGTTCCGGTTTATCACTTGTGTGGGTTCCCCCGTCCACCACCGTAGTCATGATGCGGAGCGTTCCCAGCGCCATGAAGATGCCTCCCGTTTCCCCTTGCCCTTTTATAAGCACCCGGCCCCCATTCCTCATGCTTGGTAACCGCTAATTCGTTTTCCATGTCTATATTGTCATTTCAGAACAGTTTGCAAAAGTTTGTCTGAATCATGTAACCTCCCTGAACCTTAGCATTTCCTAAACTGTAAGAAGAACATTAGAGTACTTACCTCGCAAGGTTACTAAATGAGATGATTAAATGAGGTGATCACGAGAGGTCTTGGTCAATTACAAAGTAGTATGTGACTGCAAAATATTAAAATTCATTTCTAACTCAGCTCTTGATCTGTTTCTCCCCTAGTGGCCTATCCTGGGCCAGCTTGTCTTTTCATCCAAGTTTCAGAAGTTGGAAACATTTAAACCCCCAAAGAACATTGACTTAAAATCACTTCATCTCCAGAAGCCTTTGGAATCCACTTGGACCAAGACCAACAGCCAGTTCCTGTCTGGTCCCACAAAGTCAAGTAGCCCCTTTACACCCCTCCAGAAAGAGCTCTTCTTAATTATGAATTCTTACCGGGACCTGTTCTACCCGGAAAGGACTGCCCTGAAGAACGGGGAAGAGATCCGCCACGTGTACTGCCTGCATGCTGTGAATCACGTCCTCAAAGCCAATGCCCAGGTGCTTGGCAACAACAGCAGACGCCGAAGCCAGAAACTTGGCGTGGGTGATGATGATGACTTCAGGGACCAAGGGCTAACAAGGCCCAAGGTGAGTGGCAGCAGGAGAGCTCTGCCCTCCAGAGGTTAGGCTGCAAAGCACTGCCGTATAGGTGCCTAGCACTTAGCAGGTACTCAGCTGTTTAATAATTAGAATAATGACTGAGTCTAAGAGTGAGCATATCAGCTGGGCCAGGTACTGTCAGAGCCGCACTGCAGATGGCTCAGTCAACTGCTTGTGACAGTGCATCTAACTGGAGACTTGTGCATCTAACCAAAACCTCCTTGATGATTCTCCATCAAGATAAGCCCTGAACATACCTAACACACACTCCATTATAAATCTCTTTTTCGTGATTGTCAGCATTGAGTGGGACCTTAATAATGAGCTGTTCATTCAGTTCCTACTTGTTACAGCTTGGGACCAAGACCTAGATTCCTAGGGGGCCTTGCTAAGGAGAACCAGGAGAAGAGCAGCAGAGGTGGGACTAAAACCAAGGATTCTCTTCAGTCAGCCACCTAAATGTGTAAACAATGGAAAAGAAAAGCCCCTATTTTTCCCCTGGATAGGTATTGCCATTTAAAGTGATGATTACATTTATTTGGGCTCATAAGCCTAAGCGCCAGTGGATTTAGGGCTTTGACAGAAATGTCTTTTAATTCTGTCTATACTTTTCATGATGTTATAGAGCTAGATCTGTGTCATCCGTCCCTTCATCCCCTTAGCCATGCCTCTCCATTTTGAGGAAGCCTCATCTTTTAAAATTGTTCTCATTTAGCTTATAGGATTCTCTGGTTTTACTACTTTTGTGGCACTTAGAAATTTCTTAGTCCAACCCTCTTGCTTGATAGCTGGGGAAACCAAAGCCTAGACATTTCCTCAGTGTCACAGCGGGACAGTAGCTCGGCCCTCTTTATTCTTGGTCCGTCTACCCTGCACCCTACCTAACGGGATTATTGCCCCTTTGGCTGTGCTGGTTGCCTTTCTGGGAAACTAACTCAGAGTTTTCTTGACATCAGAATTATAAGATGATCTGTTTCCATCTAGAATTGCAAAAAAGAATGAGAGGCAGATTACCCAGGAAGCACATTTAGAATTCAGTGAATTATAAAATCTGGAGTTATTTTCACTGATTGTATTGTTTACAGATTGGTAGTTGGAAATTAGTCATTTTTTGAGGATTTTTTTTTCTTTTAACAGTTGTAACTTGAAGCATTTTAGAAAATGTTTGGAAAACTAAGTCCTCTATTTCCCTTTCAAATATCCTATTTCATTGTTTCTGAAAAATGTACTAGAAAGTGTATTAGGAAAGTAGTGATGCTTTAGTCTTCCTTACCAGCTTTATTTGTTCCCTGCTTATTACCTCTAATTTATTTTTTATTCAGAACATATTTGTTCTTTGGATCTTATGGATAAAAATACCGTATGTACATTTCTTGCCCTCAAAGAACATGGGTGTTTGTATTCTTGGATTTTGCTGGTGGGCACCTCTGATAAAGGTGTTGACTTAGCCTAAGAGATACTTCAAATTCTGCTTGAGAACTGCCTCCCATGGAGCGATGGAAGTCCTCAGGACACGGCGCTGTGGATGTGCTCAGCGTCTAGATTCGAGCCAGGTTCTGTGCAAAGGGGGTGACGTCATCCCTGGCTGGGGCCACTGCTTACGGGGGGTTCTTTAGCAGCACACTCTCAGCAGGCTCACCTCGAGCTGTCCTTCCCCACTGTCACCCCACCAAGGCTCACCGTCACTTCTCCCGTAGGTGCTGATAGTGGTGCCGTTCCGGGAAGCCGCTTTGCGGGTGGTACAGCTCTTCATCAGCCTCCTTGAGGGCGACAGTAAGAAGAAAATCATTGTGAGCAACAAAAAGAGGTTTAATGGAGAGTATGGCTCAGATCCTGAGGAGAGACCACCCAACCTGAAGAGGCCTGAGGATTACGAAGCTGTTTTTGTGGGCAACATCGATGACCACTTCAGGATCGGTAACTCCTCCTGTCAGAACTGAGGCCCTGCGGGGCCTGAGGGGCGAGGTTCACAAAGCTGGAATTAGGCATATTGTCTCAGTGGGTCACTGATGCAGCCTCCTGGCAGAACCAGGGAGCATTTAAGACATCTTGTCTACCTGGGAACAGTCTTGCCGTGGCTAGTGGGGTGGAGTGTCTCTGAAGGCATATGGAAAAGGCATGTAGACGTTTATAACAGTGTCTCAGCGCACCCATAGCTGATAGCACACGGTCCGTGCTACAGGAAATCCCGGGGTAGCTGCGACCGATGGGCTGAGGGCGTCAGTTGGGGGAGGCTGAATAAACCGAGTGTCTCTGTAATGGTGGACTTTCCTCTTGCCTGCTACACTGAGTGGCTCTGAATTACAGCCACTCGGGACTTATTTTCTCCTACCCAACTTTTTCACATTTTTGCTTGTCTCTCATTCAGCTCCCACGTATTTGATTGCTTGTATATTGACGAAAGTTTATTAGTCAGATATGCTCATTCACCAAACATTTATTAAGCATCTGCTGTGTGCCAGGCACTGTGAAGCTGGGGATATAGAAATAAGAGTTATGATTTCTACTCTCAAGGAAGTCCAGCCTAGTGGAGAAATAGTACAGAGTGGGGAGTGTTATGATCAGAGGATGCAGTGGGTGTTCTGGGAGCATTTAAAGCAATCTCCGTACCCAAAAGGGGTGCAGGGCAGTTAGGGAAGGCCTCCTGTGGAGGTGCAGTCTGCAATAAGCTGAAACCTGAGTGAGATTTAGCCAGTCACGAAGGGGAATGGACAGACTGGAGGAAAGGGTTTCAGACAAGGAACTTTATGAGCAGAGGCCTCAGGATGAATGAGTCGGCATGGCCTCGGATTCACACAGGCTTCGACGTGGCTGGAGTGTAAGGCCAAGGGGATGAGAGCTGGTGTCCAGTTTTAAACATGTGCAGGTGTCTAGCAAGCTACTAATATGTCAGTCTCAAGCCTTGGAAAGAGATATGGGCTAGAAATAAAAATTTGTGTGACGGTGGTATTAAAACCATGGTTAGAGAATAAATTTACCCAAAGCTCTGTGTAGAGTGTAAGGAGAACTTGCGGGTGAATCCAGGGATTTGTACAAGAGCTATTTGTACAAGGATTTGAAAAGACTGATAGTGCTGAGTCAGTGATAGAGAAAGGAAGAGTTGAAGGTATGGAAACCACCAGTAAAGAACAGAACAGTTCAAGGAAGGTGTGTTCAAAGTGCTGCTTACACAGTCATGACAAGAAACACTGTAGCGCCATTGATTTGGTAATGGAGGGCTATTGGTGACCTTAGCAGACGCCATTCCAGTGGAGTCCTGAGCACCACAGGCCAGATTGTGGTGCATTGAGGAATGGGTGTGAGTTTCAAAGTAGATACAATTATCTGGAGAAGTTTAACAGTGAAGGAAAAGGAGAGAATGGGAGCTGGAAGGGACCCAGATACAAGGGTGGGATAATGATGATGATGATTTATAACTGAAGCAGTTTGGACATGGTTGTATGCCAAGGGGAAAGGTTTGGAAGGTACAAGGATGGGGATGCTTTGAGAGGGTGGAAGCCAGTGGCTGGGCACTGATGAATGCACTGATGTGTACTTGGCTGTTTTGTGTAGGAGTGGCAATACTTCAGAGAAGCATCCGACTCTATGCCCCCTTCTACTCCTCGGACATCCTCATTGCCTCCCCTCTGGGCTTGAGGACCATCATTGGTGCAGAAGGAGAGAAGAAGAGAGATTTTGACTTTTTGTCTTCTGTTGAGCTTCTCATCATTGATCAAGCTGACATTTACCTGATGCAGAACTGGGAGCATGTCCTGGTAATGCTGGTCATTCACATTTAGAGGGACAAGAAGCTCAGTGGTTTAAGTCCTACAGGCTTATTTAAGTCCAGATTAAAACTCGGTGTGAAACAGGGAAAAGTCCACGTTTTCCAGTTTGAAAATGGAAAATTTGTCCCTTCTATACCCATAGATTTGTCAGGAAGCTATCTGAAAAGATAAAAATTCTTGTCAATATTGTGAAATCTCCAGAAAAGATTTCTTCCCCTAAAAGTTCACTTCTAATAGACCACTTTAGTGTGGTTAGTTGGGTGGGTAGGTGATTGGATGAAAATCCTCCACTAGGAATGTCTTTATTCTGACATTCCTCCTACAGCTTATGCTTATTCTTTTTTGTTTGTTCCTCAGTGGAGATGAAAAACCATTGCTCATGATTTCTGTATGTGTGCGATCTGGTTTTGCAGAGAAATGTATGCTGTTTTTGTCCTCTCACTGTAATTTGTGTTGTAATTTTTTTTCTCTCTCTATATATATACTCTGTACTGTTGTCAGTTTTAGGATTAAGAACCTGTGCATTTGAATAATTCCATCATGGTTCATAGTTTTATTTTTTTAAGGCATATGAGAATTTACCTTTTCTACAACCTCAGGGCTTACAGGAAGTTTGGGACAAATAAAGGGGAGTACTTATTTAAAAGATGGGAATAAATTTATAGTTCTCATGATCCTTCAATATATATTATGAGGTAAAAATATAATTAAGTAGAAAACGCATGTGCAGTGGTTCTGGAAATCTAATATTTTAAGAACCAGATCATTGAAGGATAACCGCTATTTTCCATGTCATTTCCCTTCTTGTCTGAGTTTGGGACTGAGTAACCCATAGAATGACCAGGGTAGCATTTCAAAAGTTCTTTTTAAAGGAAAGTTCCTGTAGCTACTATTTTGATCCTCTTTTGAAGGTCCGAGAGGTAGCCAGTTTTAGCTTAGCTTTTTGTTGAGGGTGTTCGCCTGACTATGGGCAAGTCACTTACTCATCTGAGCCTCAATTTTCTTGTTGTAATTTGGGAAATGATAGTATGTACTTTATCAGGTAAAATAAGATGGCAGGCTTATAAAATGCTTGGCAGTGCCTAACAGGTTAAAATCCTCAGTAACTGTTAATGGTGGTTTTATTTCTGCTGAAAGCACTTGATGAACCACATGAACTTGCTGCCCTTGGACTCACATGGGGTGGACTTTTCCCGAGTGCGGATGTGGAGCCTCAATAACTGGTCGAAGTTCTATCGCCAGACTCTACTGTTCGGGGCCCTGCAGGATGCCCAGATCAATTCCGTGTTCAACAAGTACTGCGTCAACGTGCAGGGCCAGGTGGGTTTGCTCTCGTTTCTCTGCGTCTGCCTGGAGCATGTGTATTTGGTCACGAGGCAGAAGGAGAGCAGGGTATTTGGTCAGTAACGGGAATGGCTCATCGCCTAATGCTCTCGACTCCTGGCAGGTGGCCGTGAGGAACGTCCCGATGACAGGTTCCATCAGTCACGTGCTGGTGCAGCTCCCACACGTCTTCCAGAGGATGGAAGCTGAAAACCTAGCTTCTGTGATCGATGCCAGGTATCCACCCCTGCCCCATCTCATTGGATGCCTGGGGGCCTCACGGAGGGATTTGACTTTGGCGTACAATTTTAAACCTGGATTCCATGCTGGTTTTTTTGATTCCCATTTACCAAATGAGTTGATGGAACCTAATCATGCCATCGACAGAGGAGGAAACTCAAGCCCAGAGAGAAATGGTGCTCAGCTTCATTCTTATAGCTAGCTAGGGGCAGGGTTAGTACTGTAAATCAGGGGGCTTTCCCTCCAGACTGTGGTGTTTTTTAATTATATCACACTGCTTAATGCCACAGAGTATCTGTGTCAACAGCTTAATTGTAAATCTTTCAGGGCAAGAACTGTTTTTGTAATTTTCTATTTTCCACCTTTCTCTTCATTGTGTTTGGTCAGGGGACCCATGGTTGCAGAATGGTATTTAGCAAATGGGAGGTGTTCAGCAATTGTTTGTCGACTGACTGGCTGATGACAGACTGACTGACTGAATGAATGATGAGGTTAGATACTTCCTAGAATAGTTTTTTGGGATAACTGGCATTACACCTATTCTTTATGATGATGGTGTTAGCACGTTTTAATGTGCTTGTCTAGTTTCATTTAAGTACATCTTTGCAATGACATAAGCCATGTCGGTCTCTTTGGGGAGATAGAGGGAGGTCGTGGCTTGCCCAGGGCCACTCAGTTTGTAGTGATGCTACAGGCTCAACTTCAGATCATTGACTTTACCCTTTGCCTTTCCAAATCAGGTTTAACTTTTTTGTGAACAAGATTTTGCCTCAGTATCGCGATGCAGTCATGTCTCACACACTCGTCTATGTCCCCTCGTACTTTGACTTCGTGCGTCTCCGAAATTACTTCAAGAAGGAGGAAGTGAACTTCACACACATCTGCGAGTACACGAAAAAGTCCGCTATCTCCAGGGCCAGACACTTTTTCCTTCAAGGAGAGAAGCAGTTTCTGCTCCTCACAGAGCGCTTCCATTTCTACAAAAGGTGAGGCGGTGCCAGGTTTCCAGGGACATCTCCCAGGGGGATGCAAAGCAGATCAGCCTGTCTCTGAGCACATGGTAGGCTTTGCGGTGTTACCAGGTCCTCCCTCTGCCTCCTGCAGAGGAGCCAGTCTGGGGGCTGGACAGACTCTTCTTGGTGTTTGGTTTTCTCCCAGATGGACATTGTTGGAAAAGGCTGTAGAAACACATGACTGACTGCAGCATAACCTGTGTGTGTATCTGGAGTGGGTCCATATGTGGGAGACTTCCTGTAGGTGTGGTCCTGCCCCTCAGGAAAGACAGTACCGAGTTGAACAACTCTTGACAGGGACAGCACTGAAGCATACAAGAAGGGTTGGGCCCTGTCGCAGAAGCCCAGACAGAATACCGGGGTCCGTGTCACCTCGGAGGTGTACACGTTCAGTGTCCTAAGGAGGCGGTCATGCGTTTCCTCCCTGAGAAGAGCCAGGACCCGCGGGCCCCTGCACGTGTGCAGGAAGCTAAAAGTGAGGGGCTTAGGGTTCAGTATTTTAGGGTTTCAGCATTTGTTTCGCTTTCCTACCATGTGACTTTGACAAAATTAGATTGGCCTTCTTTTTTTAAAATTCTAATTAGAGCATTGGTAATATTGAGTCTTCTGTGACTGGGATAGTTGCAGCCTTTGGCACCTCCAGAGCTCAGGTATGGTGCTGCTAGTTGTCTCTGTTGCCAATGAAAAGCTCTTATTGAACCCTCACCTAGAGATATGGAAATTACATCCTATTACCTCTTCCTTCCGATTCGCAATAATGTCTAATTTTAGTTCTGACTTTGCTGTTTTATTAACTCTCAGTCATATACAAACAAGGGGCGCATTTTCTCACAGTATCCCTGACATACAATCCAGAAATCTTCTAGGCTTTGGAGCACGTTAGGTGATGCAGTTTGACACTGCATTGCCTTTTAGTTTATGTTGATATTAGGATGGTATGCCAACATAATATCAACAAGACACCTTCTTGTTACCAAGATGTACAGGGAAGAACCCAGCAGCCTGCCAGGCAGAGCAGGCTGCCATGACGTGTCCTCTCTGGGTACTCTGCTGGCAAGGTGACCTCTGAGGGGAGTGTTGAGAGATGACTACATTTGTGTTCCCTGGGCTCCATTCATGGCCACCCAGGCAAGGCTATTTGGCCAGAGTGTTTGTTAATGAACGCCTGCTTGTTGGCATCATTATTTGCTTGGTTCCAGTAAGTTGTTTTCATTCCGGCTGGAGAGAGGTATTTTGGGGGGAGTTTGTAGTCAGCAGATCTTAAGAGCCCTTAGTTTTCTATCAGCTTGACAAATGAAAGCAGGCCCTTTCAAGTGAAGTGGACAGACTGGAAAACTTCCCAGTGCAATTGTCTTAGCAAGTGTGAATTAAGCTGAGATGAGGACTCCTGTCAAAAGCAACTTTTTAAGAAGAGGGCATGAGGTCCTACTTGAGAGAAAGGCGCACTGTTCATTTATTTACCAAACCGCTTTGCCCACAAGTCATTATGAAGACAAACCTCGCATGGGCCCGTTGCTTTCCCTGGACCAGGTTAATAAGTGCATCATGTTGAAGGGGGACGGGGAAAATGTGCCTCAGAGTTCTGCCACTGCTCATTATCTCAGGGTTTCCAATTCCAAGCAGAATTCTTTTGCTTGAGAGATCACCAAGGTGATGATGGGTGTTTTGATCTGCAATGTCTTTGTGGTTTGAATTTTTTATTTGACCTTGGGGAAAGTACATGTGTTTTAAATTTTAGTATCCAATTCTGAAATTGTTTTTATGTTCTCTGTGGAAGTAGACAATGTTAGAAATATTAGTTTATTTGTGAGCCAGCAAAAAGTTTGTTTTCTTTGGGAGTGATAAAACCATCAGACTCTTAGGAGTGGATGGCGCTCGGTCATGATGCCCTACTGCGGAGAGGAGCTTCCCAGCTCTTCCTGAGCGTTACCAGTGGGTTACCCCCGCAATAAGCTAAGGGGCAAGTCAGAAACTCTGGAGGTGGGATTTCTCAAGCTGGGAAAGGCTGCTGGGGTGTTTCTGAGAACTTGTGCTCCTATATGAGAATCCCAGTTCTAGAAATAGTAGACTTGTTTTTAGACCAAACGGAGGAGCCCACCTTTCAAGTCAGTTGTGGGTGCCTCATTTATCTTTGGCAGTTGGCAGGTAAAACAGACATAGGGAATGTTCTTAGTTTAGGTCCCATCAGGATTAGGCCATATTTGTGGGTACCACTCAAGTCCCAAAGCATGTGTAAGAGAGGAAGAAGGCAGGGGCAGGGTGCTGAAGATTATGGAGATGGGCACTAATAGCCCCTCTGAAGAAGTCCTGGTCACGTGCTCTGTTTCCAAGAAACACCCAGTCTCCATTGTGGGCACGTTGGGACTGAGATTTTTATTGTTTTTTAAACATAACATTTATTGGAGTCAGTTTTGATGTTTCAGAAATACTCTGATTATAAGAATATTATGCATTATTGTGGAGAATTTGGAAAATTTAGGTTTAAAAAATGTGGCATCAACTATATTCTCACTGCCTTGATATAAATAAATACCCATTTTAGTGTATTTCTTTCCTCTCTTTTTTTATGTGAAAAATATGTACACATGCATATATGCACGTGCACGTGTGTGCTCATGCACACACACCCTTACCACACACAGGCATTTTTTAAAACATACCAAAATTGGAATTACACTATATACATTGGGATTTTTTTCTTTTATCTTAAATGTTTTATGTGCTCATTGAAAAAATTTTTAAATATGTTAACATTTTGGTATATATATTTGTATATCATTGATATATTTTTAAGTTAATATATATATAATTCTATTATGTCTTCCCTCTTCCCACCTTTTTTTGGGGTAAGGTTTCATTTCAAAAGAAAGTATAAGACTAACAGTGAACATCTAGAAGGCCTTTCACTTAGGCTTCACCAGCTGTTAGCGTTTTGCCACATATTTGCACACACACACACGTCCTCTGTCTCCCCTGTCTCTCTTCTCATATCTCTTATTTTTTCTTCCTGAGCCATTTGCAAGTAAATTGCAGGAGGCTTGGTGACACTTAACCCCTGAATCTTTCAGCATCAAAACCCTGATAATCTGAGACTGGTCCCCATACTGGGAGGGTAGGAAGGACCAAAGAAAAAGACAGAGTGGTAGGTGGCAGTTTTAATATGCAAGGGAACTTACACTTGTAAGCTTGTTTGGGTGGCCACAAGATTAATTTTCCACATCCACCTGCCAGAATCTTAAAAGTTTACGTATAGAGACTCTAACTGGGGTCAGTCATGTGCCCAGTCCAGATAGTCTCAACACCATTCTGTCTCAAGGCTGGATCCTTGGAGCAGCTTCTGGGAGCTGGGAAGATGAATGGAGTGCACATTCGAAAGCACAGTGAGGGGCGAGGAGCCTCTCATGGCCCAGGGTCAACAGGAGGGTCAAACTGGTGGTCAGGTCTTCTCGATTGCCTTCCCAACAGCATGTAGCTTCTAAAAACAAGAACATTCTTTTATCTAACCACAGCACCATTATTGTACTACTTGACATTACTACAATAATATTTTCTAATATATAGTTGTATTCAAACTTCCTAGTTGTTCCCAAAATAACGATTATAGCTGCCCCCCACCCCGCCCCACAACCCATGATTTAGTTAAGGAACATGCATTGCGTCAGTTAACATGTCTCTTTAGTCTGTTTTAGTTCTCAAGCTGGGGCAGTTTTGCTTCTCAGGGGTCATTTGGCAATATCTGGAGACATTTTGCTTGTCGCAACTGGAAGGTTATTCTAGTGGTCTAGTGGTTCTGTTGTGTCGAGGCCTGGATGCAGCTGAACATTCTACAGTGCACAGGACAGTGGCCACAACAAAGTATTATCTAACTCAATGTTAGTACTGCTGAGGTGAAGAAACTGTGATCTAAAATAATTTTCTTCGTTTTTCCTTTTTCATGACATTGACTTTTTTTGAAGAATCCAATTCAGTTTCCTATAGAATGTCCCACATGTTTTCTAATTTAAATCAGTGGTTCCCAAATTTGCTGTGCATTAGAATTCCCTTGGAGCTTTTAAAAATTTGAATGCACAGGTCATACCCCAGTACCAATTACATCAGAATGCCTAGGGATGCGGACCAAGCATAGGAATTTAAAAAACAAAAAGGTGATTGAACATGCAGCCAAAGTTCAGAGACCACTGATTTAGATGAAGTATTTTTTTTTTTTTATAAGAATTCTACGTAGAAGATATTGTGTACTTCTCACTGCATGAAGTGTTTATCCCATTTTTGGTGATGTTAAATGTAATCAATGGGGCTTTACTGCCTCTCCCGTAGGGGCAGAAGACTTCTGCTTCTTCTGCTCTCCCCACACCCCAGCAGTTGACCTCTCCCCTCTCATCTGCTTCAGGCTTTTGCTTCCTATAAGATCTGGGTCTGGGAAATGAGTGAAGGCTCATGTCTATACCACAAGCAGGGGCTCTGAGATCTCCTCCAGGGCTCCCAGGGAGGCCTGTGGAAAAGAGCTCATGAGTGAATGTGAACGGAAGGAGCGTCCAGGAATCTCAGGATTCTGAACTGAGTCACACAGGCTCACACTTGCCCTTTAGAATTTTACAAGTATAGCTGTTTTCTTCCTACCCACTTTCTTGGCAGCTGTTCTCTTCCACTTGTGATCTACCAAAGGTGAAGTAGTTCACATGTCCTCTCTTAGGAGGGGTTTGTCATTCTGGAATTCAGTCATTGGTGGACCAAAGCTGGCTCATCCTGGTTCTTGAGATCTGATTGGATGTCTCTTCCCAGCTCCCAGTTCAGCAACATGCTATTGGTAGATTGAAACTGGCTGTGGTGGGAGTATTTACGCCGTAGAAATTGGCAAATGCTTTAAATCAGCACCTACCCTTCTCCACTGAGAACCAGTTACTAAACATACACCAGCACCCCATTGACTCATTTTGCCTGGTTGCTTTGTGACATCAGTGGTCTAGGCTCAAGGAAAGGAATACTTTGTAGATTTCCTGGCTTTTTCTAATTAGCACGAGAGCAGTGTTCTTGAGTTTTCTACATACTAAGCGGAAGTGGAACTCAATGTTTGTTTTTGTTTATTTTGATAATTAGTGAGATAGAACAGCTTATCCAAGATCACTAGCCATTAGAATTCCTTCTTTATAGAAAGGTGATGTTGAAAGGTCAGCCAAGGAATGGATTGCAGTCACAATTTGGAAGATGAGGATCTCCAGAGAGGTCAAGATGATCTCATGGGATAAAAAGGCAAGGAAACCTTATCCTCCGTGAATAAAACAAAATTCCCAAGGGAGTCTAACATCAGCAATGGATGAGAGATCTAACAGGAAAAATCAGAACCTCATCAACGTATGCAATCTTTTGTTGTGGGACCCCCGAGGGAACGATTGACCTCAACCCAAACCCCATGGTGCGTCCCTAGGGCCTGCCTCCCCCGCCACCACTGTGTAGCATGTGCAGCTGGGAAAGGAACACATAAGCTGTTGAAGCTAATTGCTTTCCCATGATGCCTACTGGGTCCTCGGGCAGGATTTTGTAAATGGATGAACTTGGGACATCTGCCATGGAGTTAACACGTCTACAGAGTGACAAGAAAAGACTAATGGGATGCATTTACAGTTTATGCAGTTACTTTATGCGCTGGCTCTGACCTCGTCTCCATTACAGAACATTCTGTTTTGCCCAATTATAATAAGGATAATGTTAAATTGTGCCTGCTTTTTAAGTTTTCTGTGACAGACTTCTAATCCTAAGTCTGCTATTCTCCACCGTACCTCAGTCTACCCAGAGTAGGCTCAAGAAATACAAACTTATTTTATTACCTTAAGCCAAACACTAGGAATTCAAATATGCTGTCACAAAAATAAGCCCTCAAATTAGAATAACTTTTAGTCTGTTGTTTGTGCCGTTATCTTCTTCCCTGAGCAGGAGGCAGCGAGAGTGAATATTTCCCTGTAAATCTTAGGTAGTTTTCCACACATTTTCTCAAGTAGACATAGCCTCTCTTTCCCTTTCTAACAGGTATACGATAAAAGGCATCAGGAACCTAATTTTCTATGAGCTGCCAACGTATCCCCACTTCTACAGTGAAGTCTGTAACATGCTGAGAGCCACCACCAGAGGCGAGGAAGCCACCTGGACCTGTACTGTCCTCTACTCCAAGTACGATGCCCAGAGGTTGGCTGCAGTGGTCGGTGTGGAGCGGGCTGCGCAGATGCTGCAGTCCAAGAAGAACGTACACCTCTTCATCACTGGGGAAAGATGAGAATTTGTTGAACAGGACATGGTACTCGGAGTGATACATAATGCTTGAATCTGTGCCACTTGGACCCGATTCTGATCGCTTCTACAAGAAGAAGGGCTGCTAGAGGGAAGAAGCAGCAGGCAGCATCATATCTGATATGTCTTTCTTTTCAGGTCACATTTCCCTGAGAAGTTAAATGTAAACTAAATTTTGGTAACTCCCATCTTTCAGAAGTCAAGAGGGAGCTAACGGGACTCTGAGAAGTTGATGGAAGGAAACTCTTACTTGTGAATCTTTTTGTAAGCCATACATTCTTTTATTGTGATTTTACCTCTGATTTATCACACTTGGTAAATTCTTTCAGATTTGCCTATTTCTGTTTGACACTTTCATAAAGTAAGGCATACATGTCATTGCTTGTGAGAACTGCTTATGATAAATTGCAATACTTTTTGCTGCTGAATATCTTAATTTTGGATCACACAGGTTTTATAGAACTTATTTTTCCCAGCCAAACTTCTTAAAACTGTAAATATTCTATTTTAATTCAGCCTAGAAGTGTATATTCATTCACTGATCTTTTTAACTCATAGAAAACATTTTAGTTAAAATATACACTTACGTTATATAAAATAACAATTTCTACTCTGTTTCAAGAAATGATTTTGTGAAATTCTTGATGTTGAAATCTTCATCTTCAACATTGCCATCTTCAACATTACTATATTCATTTTTTATGTCATATGACAAAATGAAAAGGAAGTTGTGCTTTTAAAACATTTTCATTTTGAAATATTCTCAGAAAAATTAAAAGTACAGAACCTGAACCATTTGAGAGTAAGTTGCCTGTCACTCCTGAAAATCACCCCTGAATTTAGCAAGTATTTTCTATAAACAAGGACATTTTCCTGCATAACCAAAAACCAATCATGATCAGGAAGTTGCCGTTAATACATTATTATCGTCTAATCTTTTTATCCCATTAAGGTTTTGCCAGATGTCTCACAAATGACCATTATAGCGAAAGGCTACAGTTGAGAATTACATATTGCTTTTAGTTGTCATATCTCTGTGCTGTCCTTTATTCTGGAATCTACTTCAGCTTTTCATTGGCTTTCTTGACCTTGACCCCTTTGAAGATTACAGGCTGGTTATATTAGTTATATTGGATGTTTTCTTGTGATTAGGTTTAGTTTATGTATCTTTGACAGGAGCAGTGCAGAAATGATGCTGCGTCCTCATTGCGTCTCATCAGGTGGTACCCAGTTTCCTCTTATCCCGTCATCGATGATGCTGACTGACTACATGTTTAAGGTGGAGTTTGCCAGGCTTTTCTACAGAGGGATTCTTTCCTCCTCTGTAATTTATATCAGCATGGACTCATAATTTCATCTTCTGATCAGTGGGTTGTAATACATTACTATTATTATTTCTGTAGATACTTTAATAATCTCAGATGTGGCCCACAGGAGCACCTTCAAGCTGGCACCTTTGTCTGCACTTTTGTCTTTTTGACATGTCCCTCTCATAATTGGGCATTTCTTTATTTTCTGACATAGTAAGACATTCCAAGTTTGTCTTGTTATTTTCCCAGCTCCAGCCCTGCTTGCTTTAGTGGAAAATTAATTTAAAGCTAAGATTCGCATGCCAGGCATGCTCAATACCGTTGTGGAGCCACTGGTTCCAGGCCTTGTCAGCGGTCAGAGCTTGGGAATAGTGCATGTGGATACATGTCCACACACGTATGTGTGCACACAGCATCTGAATATTTCTGTATTCATATGTTGAAAACCATGAATTAACGTCATACCTCCGACTGTGGTCTGACACCACAGTGTTCCTTCCATTTTTCTCCCTTTTCGTCTGTGTAACTCCCTTCTCAGACAGTGAGACATGTGGCTCCCATCGTCCTCAACGGAGCAACCCTTATTAGTACAGCTTTTCTTCTATTTGGACACATAAAATTGCTTATCAAAAAAAAAAAAAAATGAAATCACGTTTGGAGTAGTCTCCCTTCTATTTAAATAGGCATTTTTATTTCTTTTCTCAACATGGAAAGTAGAATTATTGCATACATAGGTGGGTTCCTAAAGTTGTGAAAATTTGGATGACAGTCGTAAGCCTACAAGCTGATGCTACGAGGAACTCTTTATGTCTATAGAGGGCCCTGTGCTCATTGGCATATTGGTGCTGCTGTTTACCATCGAGCCTGAGTTTATATGCCTAGTTCAGAGATGTGAAGAAGAAGGGACTCTTGATTACCCTCATCTTCTATTTCCATGTTCTTTCCCCTGTGAATTGTAGCTAATCTCAAGTCTTTCATTATGACTGTTCACAAGACTCCCAGATCTCCAGCTCCTCTGGACCTCCACTCACGTGTGAGCCTGGGTTTCAAGTCCATGCTGCAGCCCTGGGAATACGCATCGATTTACGCATCCCTAATGATTTTAATGCTGGCGCAGAGCGGGCCAGCTGCTCCTTGCAGAGAACACTGAGGCTTTCAAGTGTGAACGAAGTATTGCTTTTGCTCCTAACTCAGCACCTGGGAAAGAAGGTAAGCCTCGGCAGTTAGCCGGCTCCTGAGTTGCTTACAGAGTGGCATCCTGGAATGGTTTCATTAAAAGGATTCCTTAACATCAAGTCTCTTGCACACACAAAATAAGAAAGAGAAGAGAGCCTTCTGGGCCACGGGTAATACTGCCTAAGCTGCAATTACACACTTCTTGATATTTCTTAGCAAGGCCCATGTGTAGCAAGTGGCTGTATGGTGCCTATAGAAAACAGACAAAGGCATGGGCCCAGTCCTGGGAGGAGGTTGAATTATAGGGTGGGAAGAGGAACTTATCCAGAAAGTAAGACTTTGAAACTTCTTTTCCCCTTCCCCATGGTAATAACAACTCGCTTAGCATTTTTCTCTTTGAGGGGGAAAAAGCTTTGAATCATGAACGCTTCCTACAGCTGGCTGCACCATGTGCAATATTCAGAAAACAAGAACTAGCTAATCACAGAGAAGCAGCAGCAGCTAAACAGCTCTCCTCTGGCTTCCAAAGGGCTCATAATTGAGTGCAGATGGCTCCAGTGGGATGGGGCGTGTGTCCCTGCTGACTCCTCACACCGCAGAGGGCCAACGCGGCTCATGAAGGCCCTGGCCTCACGGGGACAGGGAGCCAGGCTACCGATGGAGGAGGGACAGGCAGGCGGGCGGCTTGAGAGCCCGCTGCCCGGCCCCGCAAGGCCCCAGGAGCCGCGCTTCCGGCAGCAGAGTGTAGATGTGAGGAGTCTGGGTTCTCATGACCACAGAGGCCTGGCGTGAGGGAACGGGCTGCAAGCTCTTTAGAGTCATCCAGAGGGCCTCACTGTGCAACCTGCAGGTGGCTGTGAGGTGCCAGAAGCTTCGCGGAAGGGGAATGTAGTGGTGACGCACAGACTGCTTCTGTCAGGGAGCGGCCTCCAAGCGGGGCGTAGCCTTCGCAGCTGGTGCACCCTCTCCTCCCCTTCCCCGCCCCTCACTCCGGGCCTCCTTCCAGTCTCTCCCGGCTTCTCTCTCTCAAGAAGTCATGGTAGTGATCTTCACCACCTCGTTTCTACTCCAGGCTTCTTGTTTGAAAAGCTTTTCTGGAAGCCCAGCTAAATAGGATTTCCAACAAATTTCCGTCAGTTTTTAATTACAGTCAGTGAATTGGGAGTAGATACACAGATAATCCTAAATGGATGTAGTCTTTGAAGACGAGAGGAGAGCTCACTCTCCTTTCCTCTGGGCCTCGCGGAGTGAGCCCCGTCCCCTCCCCAGTGAGCCCCACCATGTTCCCTGACAGGAGAAAGTGTGCTTCTGTCTGAAAACTTGGATTGCTTCTTCCTATGCCACGTGCTCTAACCAGAGTTGCGGTAAAATTCTGTGCATTTTATGTCCTCGCTAAAGACGAACACGTTTCCATCCCCTCTTCAAGTCTGCTTTGTTTCTGTTTCTGCTCTGAGGACTTTTCCTCTTTTCAGGTGGGGGAAGGAGTTGCCTCTTGGTATTGCATGTATTTCCGCATCATTCCAGGGGTCCCCTTACAGCTCTGGCCACACTGTCATTATTCCCGTGGGAGGGGAGGGAACGGCATGAGAAGGAGCCACTCCAGGCTTCTCTCAAACAAATACACTGTCCCTCTCAAGAGTTAGTGCTCCAAAGGGTCAGGACTGAGACCTGATTGCCACAAGGGGAACCTGAGCCTGCCCCTTGTCACCGCTTAACCAGGTGTCAGCCTCACTGCTGGAGAAACGCCTGCACTTGCTTGTCCTCCTGACTGCCCCCCAGAGTTGGGCAGAGTGACACATTCCAAGGCTGCTCCTGGCCCAGCTGTCCTGTTCTTCAGTCTTGGGCCTCTGGCTGTGGCAGGGTGGGACCTGGAGCCTCAACTGACACAGAACGGGAAGGCAGGAGTCTCTGTGCCTGGCTGACTTGGAAGCTGCGCTGAATTCCTGCCCATCTGTTCTCCCAACTGAGCCGAGGCCAAAACTGGCTGCCTCTCGCCAACCCAGAGAATGACACGGAGCCTCGTGTCCTGCAGCCCTTGTCCTCACTGCCCTCTGCAGCCCCCCTTCTCTGCCAGTTTGACTCCCCGCGGAGAGATGGCCTTGGGCTCACAGCTGGTGTTTGCCCACAGATGTTCATGGGTTTCTGCCTTCACTGTCATCATTTCCCAAAGCTGGCACTGAGCTGGGTGATGGGAGCCACATTGCCACTAACTGGCTGCAGCTCTGTGCATGTCCCCCTGGCCACTTCTCAGCTTTCTCATCATTATAAAGTACGGAGTTATCCACACTATCTTGACAGGGACTTGAGAGAAAGTGGAAGAGACTGCTACAGTCTCCCTGGTCACAAGACCCTGGGTTTTATGGAGTGACACGGTGCTCACGATGCTCAGCCAAAACTACATTCTCCAGTCCCCCTTGCGGCAAGGTGGGGCCAGGCAAGTGCACACTAACCACTGGGCAGACTTTTAGGAGAGCTCTTTAATGCTGCGAGGGACACTGCTGCTGCCGCTTCTTCCCTTTCTCCTGCCTGTAAACGAGTGATGGCTGAAGCTCCTGAGGAAAAAAGATGGTGAGGCAGAAAGTCAGAGGAGCCTGGTTCTCTGATCACATCCTGGAGCTACACAGCCTCCCTTTGCACTCTTATGTAAAAACCTAAATCCCTAATTTGTTTAAGCCATGGAGGCCAGGCCTGTATTATCAGCAAGTCCTCATGATAACAAAAGACAAAAATGGAATCACACAGTCCTGAAGTGCAGAGACTCTGCCTGTTTATTCATCTGTGTTCTGCAGAAACCAACAGAAGGACTGAACTTGAAGGTTGACACCAGGCCATTTGGTGACAGTAGGGAGTGGCTCTGACTGTGCTATCACTTCTGTCCTCTCCAGTCCACACCAAATGCATAAAAATGAGGGAGGACAAGTGTCTTCTCCTAGAATTTATGGACACTGATAGTAGCAGAAAAAGAATTGGCAAGGAATCAGACCTCTCCTCTGAGAGCTGATGACCACCTGTTTGTCATCTCTTCTGGTGTATTTCAAAGCAAAATTAGGTAATGAATCAGGATCCCTGGTTTGGTAGGAACTCAGCAGTCTCGTGATCCAATCTGCCAGTTGAGCTGTAGGTCATCTCTGAGAGGTGGTGTCCAGCCTCTGCTTGAATGCTGTCAAGGGTGAGGTAGGTCCTCCTGCGGCGTTTCTCATCAGCCCCAACTGTTAGGGACTTGGTAACCCTTCCACCCATCAGCCCTAGTTCTGCTTCTGAAATTACACAGTACGAGTCTTTCTCTTCTTGTTAACCCTCAGGTATTTGAAGACATCTCCCATGTCCCCTGTGACACTTCTCTTTTCCAGGCCAGTCAGCCTTAGTTCCTTCAATGATTTTCCTTTTCTTGAAAAGTTATTCTTTACTTTTGCTCATCAGCAAAGGCAAGTAAAACAGTGAAAAATGATTTAAAAAAATCAACTACATCTTCTTGGTGACAACTATTATTAACATCTTGTTATGTTCCTTTCCAGATTCTTTTCTGCATGAATAATAATTATACTGGCCAACAGTTTATAGACAGAGACTCTTGCACTGAAAGGTGATGTTTAGTAATCTGCTTAGCACAGTACCTGGCTCATCATACTAAAAGGTAACATTTTTGGAACTGTTGTTATGCGCCAGAAACACTTCTAAGCTCTTTACCTGTATTTGAAAGGAAGTGCTTCAGTAAATAGCTGTGGGGATTTTACTCAGCAAATTTCAACTCTTAAACAGGAGGAAGTTCGAACTTTTTATGAGTTATAAACACCAGGTGGCGCTATAAACAAGAACAGTAGCAGACTCTTCACCTCCCCATTCCGGGTGCCTCTGGGCTGCTCCTCTTGAGGTTGAGCACTCCTGAGCTGCAGAGACCTGGAGCCCTTATCCCTCCTTCTCTTCCTCCCTCCCTCCTTTTTCCCTCCCTCCCTCTCTTTTTCTCTGTTACTCCAACACAGGAAAAATTCAAAAATTCAAAGTCAGTCACAGAAACTTGTGGTATAATTTATATTTATGAAATAACACCGAAACTCTAGTAGATGCAATGTATACTAAACTCACAAATAAATTTTAAAATTAACATTTCTCACACAAAACCAAAATTATAATATCTTTCTGAATAACTTCTTTTGGAGATATAACCAAATTTGTATATATGAGGCCCAAACCAAATGGTGCCCTGGCTCTAAATCAACTTCTGGCAACTTCTGCAGAGAGCATTGGCCACAGTGACTTAGAATCCTGGTCGCTTGTCTGAACCTTCATTCTGGAGGGGTCAGAGTTTATCTTGCAGAGAGGGAGGTTTTCTCTGCCGGGTAGTTTTCTTGCCTCTTATCGAGCCAACTCTTCCAGGCCTAGCTTATCACTCACGTCCTTCTTGAGATTGTTCACTTCCTCACCTACACTGGGGCCAGACAGACGTCCTCCTAACATTTCCTGCATCTTTGGTCCTCATTTTGGGAACAGTATTTGCCAGGCCAAAGGACAGCAGGAGGCCGTGGGGAAAGATTTATTGAACACCCACTATGGACCGGGAACTGTCTGGGTACTTTACCTACATCATCTCACAACAATCTTAGCTGTAATATCTATCATCATTTTGCTGGGGAAACAGATGCTCAGAGAAGGTAGGTAAGTCTCCCAAAGTTAAACAGCTACTTAGTGGCCAAAGCCACACGTCAGAACCAGTGGTTTGGATGGAGATGAATCCGCATGGGGATTTCGGTCTGTGGCCACGTCTGATCACTATCCTCAGTGCAGCGCCTCCTAAGCATGAGCCCTCCTCTCTGCCTCCCTCCTCTCTGCCTCCCTTCCCACAGTGTGACTCAGGGCTTTTATTAGCCTCTTCCTTATTTAGTCCTGACTCTGGAAGCCGATGGCCTGGGCTCTGATCCCAGCTTCACCTTTTACTGAGCGTGTGACCTTTGGCTAGTTGCTTGCTTTTCTCTTGCCTCAGTTTCCTCATGTGTAAGGTAGAGAGAATGATGTGTCTTTCTCGGGGAGTGGTATTGTAAGGAGGAAATGAAACCACATACACACTCTTGGAGCTCATTAGAATTTCCTTTGCTCCCTTTCCCATGGGTGCCCATTGATTCACTTACTCTACGAATATGTAGTGAGCATCAGGAATTCTTTGGGCACTTAGGACTCAGCAATGGATGAGACAGACACAAGTCTGCACTCAGGGAACATGGGGAGACAGAAAATAAACAATGAGAAGCTAGGTAAAAGTATAATTTCAAGTGGTGCTACATGCTGGAAGAATATAAAGCAGGGTCAGCGGGCAGAGAGAGGTCTTTGACCATCCTGTTCCTTTGCACGGAATGCCGGCTGCCACGTCCACCGTGTGGAACTCTTAGTCCTTTTTCAGGGCTCCCTTCTAGTGACCATCTGCCAAATCATCGCAGTTCCCTATCAAACGTCATCGTGCCTTCGTCTGAGCTTTCCCATTGGTTGTCTGTGAGGCAAAGGACCACCACTCCCTGATTCATTGTTACGTTCTCCGAACCATTGTCCACCTCCGAGAAAAACTCCTTGGATACATCGAAAAGGAGAAATTGACACTAGCACCTCAAGCAACTTCAACTGTGCCAGTCCACAAGAGCCAAACCCTCAAGGTGGGTGTGGGGGATAAGAGAGAAATGGGCAGGTACCCTGGAACCTCACAGGGGGTCAAAGGAACAAACTTCCAAATAAATAGCAAAATGAAACATCACACCAGGTGCATGTGAGAGTTGTGTGTGCGTGTGTGTGCATGTTAGAGGCAGGGATGAAGGTGGACAGGAGGCAAAACCTTCATTTTCTAGCAGGTGGAATACTGCTGCTCTTTTTTTCTGAAAGCTTAAGAAGGCCTCCTGAGGGAGGCTGGACTTCTAGGAGCCACAGGAATGAAGGCATGGCCCGTGAAGGATGTCCATGGACCAAGTGACTCCACCTGTTCTCTGGGTGAGCCCTCAGCCACCTGCATCACCCCTCCCTCAAGCACCACGGGTCAGATCCATCTTTTTAATTGGATCCTCAGAGTGCAAACGCAGCCTCTCCCTGGGGTCCTAATCATTTCCCAGAAAGCCGCCCTGCACCCTGGAATTGGAGTTTTCGACTTGTATTTTCTTTCTGTCTCCAGCCACGTGAGGTGAGGAGGTGTCGACAGGAGGAGGAATGGATGTGTAATACTCGTCACCGAGTTCTTCCAGCCACTGTTTGTGGGCAGGGAGATTTCCCCGTTTCGTCCCGTCGGTTATGGAACCCAAGGGAAAGACGAAATCCAGCCGCCCTAACTCAGCTCCCTGGTCTGAAAAGCAGCTCGAGTCTGTCGGGCACAGAGAGGAAGGCCACCCAGCAGCCGTCATTCCTGCGCTTGCCTCCTTTCCCCACAGGAGGCTGACCGTAGAGGACAGGCCAGCGCAGTCCTGTTCGGGCTCCTTGCATGAAGAATTTCAGCTGCATGGACAGAAACTTGACTCTGCGAGTGAGGAAAGTGTGATAGTTTCCTTAAGCTCCATCAAAACAGAGCAGGGCGGCTGACCGAGATCCTGATTTGTGCTCTGTGTTTATTGCTGTAGATGTTCCCGCAAGTTCCCACCGAGAGGTTACCAAGCCCGTGTTTTTCCCAGCTTCGGGGAGCCTTCTGCGGGGGCGTGAAACAGCGTTTTCTAGGCTGAGAGAACTTTGTGGGTTTGTCCTGGAGGTGGAGGACACTGAGGCCAGGGTTGGAGGAGAAGAGACAGTAGCAGCCAAAGAAGACTTTGCAGGCTTCTAGATCAGAACCCCACCTGCCCCGACACACACACCCGCCCCATGCCCGAGCAATGCGACAAGAACCATGCAGCTACTCCCTTTAAGAGTTCTTAGAAGTAGGAAAATAAGCAAGTCACCGGAAACCAGAGCGACTGGAGACCAGACCCAAAGGCCTTCCTAAACACTAGATCTCCAGCACCCCAGGGCCTTTGCATAGCCCTGGCAAGGGGAGCCTCGGCGGGGACTTAGACTGAGTTTCTAGTCCGCTGGGAAAGATGAAGTGCAGGGTCAATGAAATCTGTTCTAAAGAAATAAAATGAAACATGATATTGCTTATACTCCTAAATTTCATGGAGCAGAATGTATACTTGACTCAAAGGATTAGTACAGCACCCCATATACTCCTTCGTGAGTAAGCAGTAGGGCAGAACTGGGGAGCAAAACTCTCAGTGGGACTCAAGTCGCCTTATTCCCAACCTTCTACAGAGAAAGTAGGGTGGGGGAGAATTTGGTACGCGTTGGACGAGAAAGGCGAAATGGCGGGCATTCTAGAATGGGTAGTGCATCCATTTGCCTGGGGCTGTCATGACGAAGTACCACAGACTAGGTCGCTTAAGCAACACGAATTTATTTTTAATTCCAGAAGCTACAAGTCCAAGATCACGGTGTCACCGGGGTTGGTTTCTCCTTACGCCTCTCTTTGGCTTGTAGATGGCCATCTCTCTGTGTCTTCATGTGGTCTTCCCTCTGTGTCTGTCTGTGTCCTGATCATCTAAGGACTGAAGTCATAATGGATTATACCCACCCCAATGACCTCATTTTACTCCAGTTACCTCTTTAGAAACTGTGTCTCCAAATTAATTACCTTCTGAAGTACTGGGGGTTAGGATGTCAACATAGAGATTTGGGGGTGAGGCACAATTCAGTTCATACTCCCTTTCTGCTCAGACCTTGATCCAAGCATAGATTCACCAGTCTGTGAGGAGCAGGAAATAACCTCTGGGAGGAATAGATACGGGCGTCTGTATAGGTGGTAACTAGACTGGGAAGTTGAAAGTCTCTTTTCAACATACACTTTTGTTTCTGTCTCTTTTCAACACATGCTTTTGTTACTTCCTATGCCTGGACTGCAAGGCAAGGATGCTACTGCACAGTCCAGCCCGGTCTGTCCTTGCCCGCCCATTCCCGCTCTGTGAAGCATTCTGATGTTTTAGTTTTCTTTCTCCAGTTATTCTCAGAGAAAGTTTGTGGGGCATCTTTGCAAAAGGCTACAAATATTTTGCTGCAGGAAAGTACCCAAACCTCTTGGTAAGTAAACAGTCTTTAAGAAAATACCTTATTAGACCACTTAGTGGGAAAATCCAGGGCCTAGAAGATTGGTTGTAGGGTAGGATTATGAGGAGGGGACAGAACAAAGGGAAGGCCAAGTTGGTCCACGTAATAGTAATCGCATCTGCTCCCGGAGGCTAACTTGTATGGACTGCGTCTGTGGGCCCTTTAGTGGGCATCTTAGGCGGTCCTGTGGGTTCCGACGATGGGGCGTCCCAGCAGATGAGAAGTGATCATGAGGAGGCATTCATTCTGCTGGCTTTTCCCTTCTGGGCTACAGGTCGGCAGTGGTTGCTTTCCTATGTGCTAGGCACTGCTATAATTTTTTTTTTAAATAGCTTTATTAAGAGATAGTTATATGTCATATAATTTACCATTTAAAGTACACGATTCAGTTGTCTTTAAAATATTCATGGATAGGTGCAAACATCACCATAGTCCATTTTAGAACATTCTCATCACTTCACAAAGAAACTCCATCTCCTTGAACTATCAACCCTTTTCGCTACCTCCACCCCAGCCATCAGTCCCTAAGCAACCTCTAGTCTCCTTGTAGATTTCCCTGTTCTGGGGATTTCCTATGAGAAAAGTCACATAGTATGTGGTCTTTTGTAACCGGCCTCTTTTACATAACATAATGTTTTCAAGATTCTTCCACATCGTCACGTGTATTAGTATTTCCTTCCTATGGGTGTCCCAATATCCAGTTATCCAGGGCTAGACATTTGGATCGTTGCGACCTTGTGGCTGTTGTGAATGGTGCTGCTGTAAACATTCGGTCTCGGGTGTCGCCTGGGTACACGTGTTCATGTCTCTGGGGTGTGTACCTAGGAGGAGAATTGCTGAGTCATGTTCTGTGTTTAACCATTGGAGGAATTGCCAGATTGTTTTCCAAAGCTGCTGCAGCATTTCACGTGTCTGATGTAATCCAGGGGTTCGGATTTCTCTACATCCTGACTGATACTTGTTATTGTCTGAATTTTCTATTCGAGCCATCTTAGTGGATGTGAAGTAGTATCCCATTGCGGTTTCGACTTTAACTTCCCTGATGACTAGTGATGTCGAACATTTTTCAGTGTGTGTAGTGGCATATCTATCCTTTTATGCTCACAACTACTTTATAAGGTAGATGGATTATTATCTCCATTTTACAGGTGAGAAGAATGAGGCACAGAGAGGTGAACTGACTCACCTAAGGTGTGTATAGCTGGTGAGGGTTAGACTAGGATTTGAACTCCTGCCATCAGCTTCCATGCCTCTAACTTCTACACCATACTGCCTTTGCATAAAAGAAGAAGAGAATTTGGGTGATAGCAGAGCTACAGGGCAAAGTGGTCTAAGGACTTTTAAAGAGCAGAATATCTACTACTCAGTTTTAAATAATTTATGTTGCTGAATATAAGTTTCCTTCGTCTCCATGTGTGAATGGTTATTTTGTGGGAAGGGGGCCAACTTCTTTCATCTCTGGGTTAAAGCCATGGTGAAAATAAAGGAACAGCCATAAGATATAGGGCAGAGAACAAGAACTCAGCAGGGGCAAAAGTTGGAGCCAGAGATCATATAGCTTCCTTAATAATTCACAGAAATTCACAAGAGAATGCCAGCTTTTGAATAATCCAGACAGTTCAAACAAACCTTATCTGGCTCTGAAGGAGCTGGGAGATCCCAGCTGGGTTTCATTTATAAAATGGTTTAACAGAAGTATGGACAGATTTGTCTCCACCTCCTCCCCACTCTACCCCCAGCCAATTCTTAGCCTCTTATCCAATGGAACATGTGGTGCCAAAGCCCGCTTTTCCGCCTTCTCCCTTTGTGTTAACGCTGAACACCCGGGCCTTTGTTTCTGACCTTGAAGAGCCTGTAAAATCAGCATCGGTCTCCAAAACATTTCTCAAAGATGGGCCTGTAAGAATTCAGAGAGGCCAGAGGACACCTTGTTTAGAAGCTTTCTCCCTTCAAACCCATCCCAGGAATCTCCCTTTTACTCCAACTGCTCCCACCTCCACCCTACACACACACACACACACACACACACACACACACACACACATGCACACACGCACGCACGCACTCCTGGTTCACTAGGTAACAAGAAGGAGGAAGGAATGAATTTGCAAATCAGGTATATTTTCTGAATTTCTATCCTGTATCCACAGCATCTGTCTGCTGATTTGTCAGGAGGATGGGAGATGGTTTAGGAATGATGGACAGTGCTCTGAGAAAGCAATGCCAGAAGCATGATGAGCAGAAATGCTGAACAAGATGCTGGCTGGAGGGGAAAATCAATTTCCCAGGCCGATTAGTTTGGGCGAGAGCCAAGAGAGGCACAACCTTATTACAGCTCTAGTCACCTTCCCTGCTACCTTTTTTTTTCTAGATCCTAGAATAAAATGAGATTAGCCTCAGCACTCAAGTTAGCTAACTGGTCTGAACGTACATACATACCTCAGCAGTGTCTCAATGCAGATAACTACTGTTAAAAAACGCATCTTGTTTATCTCCACATTTTGTCTGCGAGATCAGTGAGGGCAGAGGCTATGACCTCTCCTTTGTAATTCGTGGAGTAACCAGTACAATGTTGGGTTCAAAACGTCAGCAAGCAACTGCCGAAGTGAACTGGCTTCCAGGTAGAAATGGAAGGAACTTTCATTTTTTTAAAACAAAGAGACTTTGTCTAATCTGCCAGCTGAGACATGGAAGCCAGATGAGTCCAATTTGTTATGATGCATAAAGAATAAGATGATAATTATAAACAGGGAAGCCCACAGTGAATTTTTTTGGAAGGTGTTCTGTAAAATGTTGAAAACAAGATTCTCATACAGACACATAGTCAAAGATTTATTTAACTCATTAGTAAGGGAATGAGCAGAAGGACAAAGCCAAATCCAAGGCGTTTGAACACAAGAGACAGTTTTATATGATCATTAAAAGAAAGGACACAGAAGTAGGTTTGCAAAGTTAGATAAAACTGGTTAACTTCCTACATGGGGATAGGATCGGACCTTATGGGGTTATGTTTTCTATTTGACAGAATTCATTTACATTTTACTGAATTAAAGTCATTTGCAACTTAGCAATCTCCTCAAGGTAACATCTAGCTTTACAGACAAGGGCCCTGACCGTTAGTAATTAGGAAGTCTAATTGAGTCACCTCACCTAAAGCATCAGGTGATCCTTAGGTGGGCGTGTTAGACAACGAGAGGGCATGGCATTAAATGGCTCATGTAATTTTTCTCTCATTTCAAGTTTTGAATAATCTTTCTTAACATATAGCTTCACTCTTTATAATATTTACAGGCCATTTTCCTACAAAGTCACCATACACGAGCACATGGAAGCTCAGAAAATAGTTTTCAGAAGTTATGTGACCTAAACAGCAAATCCTACATACTCTTCATCCTGCCACTGTTTTGTCATTTTTACATCTCCCTCCACCTTCATTGGTGCAGTGGAATAACCACCTACATGCAATGGTTAGACTTAACTCTGACTTACTGTAGGCCCTCAGTTTATAAGCCAGTATTTCCTATCATGAATGGGAGTCATAGTTATTAAACGAGTGTTTGTTCTCTCTTGCTTTTTCCCTTACAGGCCAAAAGCCATTTCTCTGGATCCCACTCAAGTGCAGGTTGGCTGTGCCAGTACCATCAGCTACAAGGACTATTTGTAGGCAGGCGGTTTCTGACGGTGAGGGAGCTGCTTGCTGATCGACTTGGAGTATATCCCTGCCCTGTCGACCTGGGGTTAATGAACTCAGCTCGGGTGGCTTAACCGTCCACCTCCAAAGGTCTGGCTTGGGAAGAGCCCAAAGTCTCCTCCGTGGCAAAAGCTCTAAAAGTGGCAAAGGCAGGTGTAACTGTTATTGCTGCCTCCTCGACCACTCAGAGATTAAAATATGGCATCTCTTTATTCAGCCTCCTCATAGTCCTCCCTGCTGGTTCTAGGGGACCCCCGAGGAGCATTTCACTCGTGTACCCAAGAGTCTTTTGGGTTATCACTAGCTTCCATCAGTTTTCTCCAGCCTGCCTCCGCTTGCCAGGCTTAGTTCCATTACAGAGATCACATATGCAGTGAAGCCACCTGGAGACACCCACATCCCACCACACATGTGCCAGAGCCACCAGCACCGGGGGCACAAATCCGCTGTACCGTCTCGTGCCCTCCATTCCCCTGCCAGGCTGTGGAACAACTCACTCAGTCTTCCTGCTTTCCTCGTTGCAGCCCTTTAGCTGTGGGACACGGGCACCTACCCTTAGTGCCCAGGGCGGGCACCATCACCTTTCTCTGCTCCTTTCGCGTGGACCCAGATTTGTGCAACCCTACACTTCGCTCCTTAAGGTGAGCTCTTTCCTGAGAGGCCCAATCCGCAGTTCTCCCAATGTGCCCAAGGGCGTCTGAATCCAAGGGGAGCGGAGTTTCGCTTCAGGCTGAGACCGGAGTGGACATGCGCGGGAAACAGGGCATCACCCGTCAGCTCCGAGAGGCTCACGGGTATTTCCTGGCAAAGCGGAGGAACTCAGGACAGTTTCCTGGTTGTTCCAAATCCGCCTTCAAATGGACCTTTTGTTATTCAGGTGAAGAAAGAGTAGAATATTAAAGAAGAACAGGAGAATGGAGACCTCGAGCATCATCTCAGCTGCACTGTGGATGAGTCTGGCCAAGTCATTTCTTCTCCCTGGCCTCATTTTCCTTGCATAGAAAGTCAGAGTGGTACTTTGTGGGTTATATAGTCTACTAAACTCTGCAGTTGTAGCATGACGGTAGCCATAGATAATATGTGTGTGTATTCCAGGAAAACCTGACCTACAGAAGCAGGCAGTGGACTGGATTCAACTCACAGGCCTCAGTTTGTCAACCCCAGATTTGGGTGATCTCTAAAGTCCCTGTAAGTTTCAACAATTCCTTTAGGTTAGAAATGAATCACTTTGATACTGTACGTAATACCTTTAATGTAAGATCCCAAATATTATAACACCAACACTTTGCTTGTTTTTCTTTTTTTAGATGGCAACTTTTCTCCAGTGAAACTGAATTTCAACAGCATTTATTGAAAGTCTGGATGTGCCAGGTGATGCCCTTGCTGTAGAGGAATCTGACAATACACACGATTAAATCATACACCTCAAGTTATTTACAATATAATAAGAGGGACATAAGTAATTACGTAATCACAAAATATTACAATTGTTGCTATAGTTGTGCTATAATCGATTGTACAAACGGAAATCGGGTTCCATTACGTCCCAAGTCTAGATGCTGGCGGGGACCAGGTTCAAGGACAGTGCAGTGTCACGTGTGTAGGATTTACAGAAAATCGGTTGGGCCATGTGCAGTGCGTCCTGGTGAAAACTGTTGGTTACGACTTCTCAGAGAAGCCTGGGCACAGACTAGGACCGGTCCAATGCTGTGACAGATGGCACTTCAGGCCTGAGAGGGGGCCAGTTGTGGTAAACATCAGACCTTTGTTCAATTCCAGACAAGGGAGGAGCAGCTGGTGGTGCAGGGCACGTGAGGGGAGCTTCTGGTTCTGCAGTGTGGCCCGTGGGGAGCTTCTGGTTCTGCGGTGTGGCCCGCGACATTCCGCGTGAGCGGGAACGTCCGGTGAGCGGCCTCTTGCCATTCATGGGGCGTGATCCCTAGCTCCACAGAGCTTTGTATTTCTTGTTACGTTTCTCTTTTCAAGGGAGATGAAGTGTTGGTAGAGGAGATGCTTAAACCACAAGCAAGTTATTGTGTCCAGAGTTTTGACTTTGACGTTTTCATTTCTAAAATGTCATCAGGACTTGATATATCCTTTCTGTAAAAGCTGCGGTAAACTTAAAGTTCCTTTGACAATGTGGTAGATGGATCAAAAGGCTTATCTCAGGCAGGTCTTGGGGAGCCATGTGGATGTCATTGGAGGAGCAACTGTGCAGGTAGTTCAGAAAACCTTAAATCCATTTCTAGCTGACTTTGGGAGACAGTACATTTTTTTTCAGGAATACATTTATATTTTTCTTGTTTAATGGAATCACAGATGCTTAGAATTTTATCAGAGTTGTTCATTTTTCAGACACTGAAAGGAAAGTTTGGAGAAGGGACATTAAGTACTTGCTTAAGGTCACATAGTGAACAGAAGAACCAAAATTAGAAGCTCAGTCTTCTGATGCCAAATTTAGAGCTCTATGAACCAAAGTAAGAACTACATTATACGCCATGACCCAGTGTTCGTGCAAGAACACACGTACCATCATGCACAGCATCTTCTCTTCTCTTCTGCTTGATTATTTCCTTTGAAAAGTGCTTGTCATGACCCACTCAGTTGACTTCACAACCCACTAAAGGGTCTCAGCTTAGCTCAGTTTTCGATAAACATTGCTCTAGATGACAGTGCCATGCACATGCCAGCATGACCATAAACCGAACAAAAAGCAACGCTTTCTTACGACAGTGTGAGCAAATATTTCCCTTTGACAGATTATATTTCTCTGCCACTTTTCATAGGCGATTAGAAAGAATCTGTGGCTATTTGGTTTACTTGGACAAAACGTTTAAATATGTGTATAGGAAGCCACAGATTTGTCAAATATTTTCAAACCGTGTTCAGAACTCACTTTCTTTGTGAATTCTTTCCATACTAAACTTACGGAGCCCTGAGCCTCTCAATACTGATGAACAGCTTCTGCAGTACCTTCGGCCACTAATCGTAAACCTCATCCTTCTTCCTTTTCTTTCAGGAAAATTGCAAAAAAATAAAAAAAATTCCCATTGGTGTCTCGAGGGCTCTTGCCCTGCTCATTCCCGAACTTATGAGGGGGGATAGAGGCTCCTTTGTATGTCAGAGAATGAGATCATCTCTATGGATCACATTTCTGTATATCTGAGTGCTGAAAATGTGGTGGGAATGCAAAAATGTCAAAATCAAGCTGGTCCAGCATGGAACAGAGGCTTAAAAATAAATAATCAGATTGCCAATGCTATTTTAGAACCTTTTCAGCCTCTGGATGGCCCAGACCCAGCTGGATTCAACCTCCCCCTAGCCCTCCATCCCAGATATCCTTCAGATTCACACACTTCCAACAAGGATCCCTTTGAAATTCTTTTTTTTTTTTTTTTCCAGCCACCAAGGCTGCAGGAGGTCGCTTGGGGTGAGGAGCAGAAGGGAGAAGTACAAGAAGTAAAAGTCTTTAAAAATTTTTGTAAAGGTGAATCAGCCTACAAATTGGCAAATCACAGCCTGAGACCGTGGACTCTGGTTACCTTACAATATGGCCCTCAGGCCTGATCTGTCTCCTTGCCCGGCTTGAACTGTTCTTTCCTAAAGTGGTTTCAGTTTCTTCCTTGTCTAGGAGGTGGCTGCAGAAAGGAGGCAGCCAAATGCTTTTCTCAGTGGCTGCCCCAGCCAAGCCCTGACAACTGAGCTGATGGGAAAATGGCTCCTAATTAAATCACTTCATAAAAAAGAGACCGTTTTCCGTCCGAATGCACTCCACAGTTCTCATGTTGGATAATTGTTCTAATAAGCTGGAGAGGTTGAATTCCAAGGTTGCAGCCGCTGACGGTTTACAGAAACAGGGACCATGTTTTGGCAGTGCCCTTGCCCTGTGGAGGGTACCAAGGAAAGTTGACACATGGTGGTTTCTTATAATAATTCTGTTCACTGGAGACCTGGGGGCTGAGAATTGTGTTTCCCGGTCTGTAGGTTTAGGATAATCATATGCCACTGAAATAAAACAAAAACAAGCTAGAAAAAGTCTCCTATGCCTTTTGTTAATTGAAAAACAAGCAGGGAGGGTTCCCCTTTGTAGATATTGGTGTGATGGGGGAGGGAGTGTGCTCCTCCAGCTGTAATTGAACAGAAGCATGGAAAATCTCCATCTCTGCTCTGCGGTTTTAGGATAACTGGAAAGGCGATGCCACCCAGTTTGGGGCTGCGGACTCTGAAGTTAGACCAAGTGTCTTTTCCAGCTCTAACACTTTCCAGCTGTGTGACCTTGCACAAATTGTGGCAAGCTCTCTAAGCCTCATTTCTCTCATCTTGTTAAAAGATTATAATAATATCTCTTTGGGTGGTATGAAGAGTAAAAACGATTGTTATTTGTAGAGTGCATAGTGTCTAGCAGTAGAAAATGCTCATTAAATGGCAGAGAGAGAGAGAGAGAGAGAGAGAGAGAGAGAGAGAGAGAGAGAGAGAGAGAGAGAGAGAAGTTTTATCCACTTTACAGATGAGGAAATGAAAGGTTAGAGAAATTAAGTAGCTTGACTGAAGTCGTAAAACCAGTGAGTGGTGAGGTCAAGATTCTGTTTGACACTAAATCCAGGTACCATGGTTTCATTTTTGGTAAAGATGGAAGCAAGCATTTAAATGCATAGAATTTTATTAGCTGTCAACTGAGCAGAATTATTTCTGGTACACTTGTCTAGAGCGGGCCAGTCCCAGTAGATCTTGACAAAAGTGAATGCCAGTTCCCTTTGGTTCTTGGGCCTATCTTTTTCAAGGATTCCACTGCTCAGACTGCCTGAGTCCATTTTTCTCTGAATTCTGGAACATTTGGTCTCTTGGGTTACCTGGAGCCAGAGTCTGCTGCTTTACTTTTCTTCTTTAACATCTAAAAAAGATTTCTTCATTTACTTCCTGAGACCCAAAAGAAAATTGGTGGTCCTGGCTCCCTACCTCCTGAACTCTGCTTCTCTATCAAGTTTCCATTTTGGTTTGGCTTCAGTGGAAAATTCCACTGCAGCCTTCTATGGATGAATGTAGGCTCTTTAATTATATTGACTCTACAGAGATCAATTTTTATAACCCTAACAGGGTTAGTCTCTGAGTTCCTGCGATCATTAGATATCTTGGACCCATTTTTCTGGGTATAGGAGTCCCTTAGGGAGGCTAATTGATGGTGGCCAGTCATCTGTCATGAGTCATTTATATTGTGCTGGAAAATAGAAATTTATGGCTTTGATCAATATCTTTCTTTAGGGCTTGGCCTCTCCTGGCTCCATTCTCTTACTGGCATGCTAAAGCAGCAGCATTTTCCCCCTCTCTACTGAAATAAATCCCTTCTTGCTACAGTTTCTCGGAGGGCCAAACTGCAAAATAAATCAAAAACTGTACCATAAATAGGGATGTTTTTAGTTCTCTTTATCTCTCATTCTTATTTCCTTGCCGTCCTCTCCTTTCCTCCTCCTTCCTTCCTTCCCTCTTTACCTCTTATCTTTTCTCTCCCTTTACTTCCCTTCATCTCCTTCCTACCTCTCCCTTCCTCCTCCTATGCTCTCTCTCTCCATTTCTCCATTCTCAATTCAACAAATGTTGATTAGATACTCAAAATGGACTAGATAACTGAGCACCCCAAAATGAGATAGTTTTTGCTTTCAAGGAACCCACAATGTACAACCTAGTAAAAATTTTTCCTATATTGCCTCCTTTTTTCCAGTGTATATTGAGGACTGAACAATCTAGCTATCATTTATGGCTAGAAAAGATTCTCTTACAAAAACTCTTTGAGGATTATGTGTGAGTTAGTTATTCTCACATTAGTATGAATTAATTCAGTAAGCTTGCTTTCTCTCTCATACCTAGTTAAGTAGCTGCCCTATAAAAATAAAGATTCTGGTTGGAAAAGGAGAAATAGGGCATTTGGGTTCATAAAATAATTTAGGAGGGTGGCAGCTTCAGGAAAGTACTTTGAATAGCATAAGGTTCTGTTCATCAAGCTAGAGATTCTTTTCACCCAAGGCTTGTCAACACTGTTGTGACCTATAGTTGAACCAAGGCTGAATCAGAGAATTTGAATGGCCTATAATTTTTATTTCTTGAGCTATAAAAACTTGGACCCTATTCTCAGCAACAATAGGTAGAACTTGTTCATTGAAACTCTTCCTCCACTAGACTGTAAGCTCCAAGAGATCAGGACAGATTCTATCTTGTTCTTTACTGTCCTCACTGCTTAGAACAATGCCTGGTCTACACATGGTAGGTGCTCAATAGATACTTGTTGAATAAATGAATGAATGAATGAATGAATTAGTGTAGTTACAGTAAGGTAGAAACTGGTATAGGAGGATGAAGGAAGGGGAAATTATATTATGTTGAAGAGTTTGGTTCAGAAAGAGCTACATGGAGGAGGTTGTTCAGTGAAGAGTTAGTGGATTATTTGCCTGAAGTGAGGGACAACCAAGGAAGAAAATAACTGTGCTGAGAACCAATAGGGAACAGAGCCAGTTGGAACAGTAACACTTCGAAAGAATGAACACTCCATTAACCCTTTTTTGAGAACAGTGGGAAGTACAGTCAGATGTGGGCACGTGTGGGCTTGTGGGGTGATTTAACCTCTCCTCCGACCAGTCTAAGAATTGTCAGGAAAATAGAAGTAGCTTCAGGCCAGGAAGGGATCGCCAGGGGAACCACCCGGTGGCCTGTAGGCTCCCCTCCTACTGCACAGGGCGAGGCTTCTCATCGAGGGCTCCGTGGACCACTGGAATTCTCACAGAGGATGGCGGGCACCGTCTTTCTCCAGGGTTGTCACTCCTTGAATCCAGGAACCCTCCTCAAATTCGTTCTGTGGGCTTGTGCCTGCCCAGAATGAGGAGTGAGGGGACTATGCAGTCTCCTTTCAGAGATTTCTTCCCAGCCTGGGCTGGCATGAATGTGGGCATGATTCAGACCCAAGGCAGGGAGGAGACCAAAGGCCTGTCGGTGAGCCCATTCAGCCCGGGAGTCCAGGATCGCCGTGTACAGCCGGCTGCACAGTGATGACCTATTTTTCGGCTCCCTGGGCGGTGGCAGGTGTGGTTAACAGACTTCTGTCTTCTGCTGCGTGTTACCCTCCCCTCTCCCAGCCTAAACCTAGAGATTATTCTTTCCTTCCCGATGTCCTTTTTTTTTTTTCCTTTGTCTCAGAAATAATGAGATGTCACGAATCTGCCATACATCACCCTCTCAGCAGCAAGTGGCAACTTCTGATTAGTGAGACTCCACAGGAGCAGAGGGAGGGGCCGTGGCCACGCTGGCTGCTCTGCCTGGCAGCCCTGTCGTCCCTCAGAGACTGGTGTTCCATCTGTGTCAACAGGAATCTGTCTGGGGATTATTCATGGAGCTGGACATAATGAATTCAGCTGTTTGCTCGCGCAGCAAATGGGTTTTTTGCCAGTGATATTAGGATCAAGCTGAGTAATAGGATGCGTCCGCACCAGAGTAATGTCCATTTATTAGCTTCTGTGGGAACACACACATTAAGAGAATCGTATTTTGTGTGGCTCTGTAGCTGAGGGAACTGCTCGTTAAAAATTTCCACTCAAGCAACCTCGAGCTAGGGATTTGTATTCCAAAGAGCTGGATTTGTTTCACCAAAAGTATTAACTTGAGAAGCAGAAAAATCCCAGAAGCTCAATGAGCACAAATGAATGCTTTATAGAAAATCTCTATGGATAATTTTACCTTTGTAGAGGAAAAAAGCTGTAGGTTTGCAGAAAGGGCAACCCAGGGCGAATGGCTGATACACACCATCTTTCAACATCCTGTCTATCAGTACTTTTTAAAGACAACATGGGCTTGACTCCAGTTGCCCATGAGGTTACACAAGGAGCAAGAATAGCCTTCTAAGTCATCATCGGGAAATGTAGCTGCCTGTTTGGTTCCGGGGACCGAGGAAAGGTTCCTTTAGTCCTCAGAGACCTCTCATCTGCTCAACAGATGACTAAAAATCCCTCCATTCAGATTTATCCCTTGGCTTGAGATTTGCCTTTGCCCAGGGAAAACTATCACTAGGAAGTGTCACACATTAAGCCTCTTAGAACTGTACAGTGCCAACCTGCACAGCTGTCGGTGGTGGCCCTGTTAAGCATTGTCAGTATGAATGATTTGAAACTCTTAGCTGAGAATGAGTTTTCATGGAAAGCTCTGGGACCTGGTGGAGAGGAGGAAGAATGTAGACATGGTAGAGAGGGAATGAGTGGCAGTTCCAAAAAGGCGAGGAAAAGTGGATTCGAGGACAAATTTTGCCCATTTCATGGTCTTGAAAAGGAAAATTTAGTAAGAAGTCCCAGTCTTTGTCACTAGGGAGCTGACAAGTCTGGGACACTTTAAAGAAACATCTCATGCAGCCTACATAGCTGGTCTCCACAAAACTAAAATGATAGACTTAAAAGTATCTCCATGGTACATGTTCTCCCAGTAGGAAACGAGAAAGCAGATGGGAAGGTGAAGCTTCTGGAGTGAAAAAACCTACCTCTTCTTCCCCAACACAGAGGGCTCATGTCATTTCTAGGGGAAGGGGTGTTGAATGATTCTCTGTTCCTCCATGAGCCTGTCAAGCCATGTCTACCAGAGAAAGAAGCCCCTTGTTCACCAGCTCGGCATTTGTAGCAGACTTCTGTGGTCTGGTGACATGTTCCCTGGAAGACAATGAGGCGATTCCTTCAGCTCAGACCACCAGGGCAGAAAACGCAGGGGTCTCCTGCCAGGCCAGCATCTCTCTGAGGCCAGCACCTCTCTCAGTCCAGCTTCAGGGGCCGGGGTCCCCCTTCCATCATTTCCCAGATGTCCCTTCAGGGATTAGCCTGCTTTTCTTCTCCTTCACAGGCGTCCCTCATACCTATTCTTCTCAGACCCCTTTTCAAGACTAACTTCTGAGTAGGTCATTAGTTCATCAGCTATACTCTTCTTTGCCATCCTCAAAGGCAAATACAAGGGCCTTTTGTGTTTTTAACCAGTTGCTACTAGGAAGACACAGCCAGGGTGCAAAGATGCTACAAACATGGAATGAACACGGAGGTCCCAGAATTTTACTCAGTTCCCCCGAGCACTGTCCCACAGCTCTGTCACCAGCTTATTCTCCCCATGCCTGCTCAGTCCTTGCTGCCTTTTCTTCTTAGACCATCACATGAACCCACTTCATCTGTTCTCTTTCCAAGGCTCCATCTCTGGACTCAGCTCTTTGAGCGCGAATCCTCCCACATCCAATGTCACGACGGTCTTAGGTCAGTGTTCTCCATCCAGCACCAACTCAGCCTGTCCGGACAACTCATTAAGGTTTCCCTCAGAGTCGGCTCTTCCACCTGGTTATTTGTATTGGTTTCAGCATCTACTCAATTGCTTCAGCCCCAAACCTAGGGACCCTCACAGGAAACTCCTCTTTCATCCCCATTCCCCTTTATTTACCTACAAAGTCTTACACCTTCTGACCATCTCTGTTCCTGACTACTTCCTTCTTCTCTACCACTGTCCCCAACCCCAGTCTGAGTTCTCATTATCTTTCCTGTGTTCTGCTTCAACAGTAAGAGTTGTCCCTGATCCATCTTTTGTGATGCTGCCGTAGAACTGTTCCCAAGAGGCAGATCTGTTGATATTATCCTCCCAATTAAAACCCTCGGCATGCAATCCAAGTTTCTTAGGATGGTCTTTGAGGTACCTTATGAAGTGTCTTCTGCTAACTCTTCGACTTTACCTTTAGTGGAGCCCCCCACCTGCCTCATCCCATTTCCCCTGGAAGACGTCCGGCCTTCTTTATACCTCTATGCCATATTTGTTGTATATCTTCTGCCACTCACTGATCACAATGTTATTAAGTCACTCTTTCTAAGAGGGCTTCTTCCTTCTTTAGCAGGTAGGTCTGAAGTTAAATTTAGGGTAAGAGAACAACTGTGTTGTAGATAGTTCAACTATTTTGTCAATCTAAGGTCCCTTGTGGTAGTTTGGCGTAATGAAGGTGGGCTAACCTTCTATTTCTATTATAAATAGAAATATTCTTTAGCTTAGTTAGCGTAAGGAGCTTAAATAGATAAGGTAGCAATCTCCAGAGTCAGAATACTCGGGTTCTAAGGCTCATCATGTAACCCTTAGTTTCCTTATCTTTAAAATGAGAATAATAATCATTCCTATTTCATAAAATTGTTGTGTTAATGAAGGAATTAATACAAGTAAAGATCTCAGTTTTAGAATAGTGCCTGACAGAGAGTACTTAATAAATACCAGCTACTGTTGTTATTAGTAGTGGTAGTTAATATTTATAGAATTCCATTTCCGTATCATCATCAGAAAGATCTGATCCTGTAATTGTTGGAGAGATCATGGCATGACTGGGTGACTGAGCTGTCATGTTTGCATTCTGATTGGTGGCAGAAACTGGTTGGCAGGTGCAGTGATGCAAATGAAAACACACAACCCATTCCTCCCCACCGCACCTGGCTTCATATTTTATAAAGTGAAGTCATAGCCTGGTAGATCTGGTGTTAGGTGAAAGTATTTCCTGCCTCTTTAGGCTAAGCCACCAGAGTTTCCCACAATTCAGCTGGAACCCAGGCTATTCCAGACCATTTCACGGTCCTCCATCTCCATAGGCTATAGTTTATAAAGCGCTCTACTTTCATGATGTCCTGTAATTTGCAGTGTCCCTCCCACCCACAGACACTCTGTCACATGCCTCTGGAAAGGCTCTAGTTGCTGCTATTTGAATAGACCCTCAGAAGACACCTTTTCTGATGTAAAATATTTGCTTTGGTGGTTTGATGTAGACATGCAGGGGAGACTCATGACAGGTAGGCTAACTCAAACCACTGGGCAGGGAAAATGCCTGGGAATTCAGTCTGCTTTATAGGGAGAGCGATGTTTTTCAGCTGAATAGGAAGAATCTTTAAAAAAGGAATAAAGGAAGGAAGGAAACTAATGAGACAGCTCTTTCCCACAGATAATGGGGGCTGCTCACCGAGTGGTCTGCAGTGGCGATAGCATCTTTTACACTTCAGTGACAACTAAATGCCTTGGAGATAAGGCAACAATTATGAGACCTCAGAAGAAATGAAAGAAAACCCAACAGCAGCCAAATAACACTGCTGTCTATTAACAAATGATTATAGGCTGAGGCAGGCTTTAATGAGATTTTAACAAAAGAAATCTAGTCATGATCCTCTGGGGCAGAGATTTTATTACAATACGAATGATTAAGCGGGTAAGAGGCCCTCCCTCAGAGCTTCGGTACGGAGGAAACGAGCGAGCCTCCGTGCTCACGTTCCGGGAGCTTTGACGTCCATTCAAGACCAAGAGCTCTTGGAGAAATGGACCCAGGGAGTACTGATCCACAGGAAGTTTCTCTTTGGTACCTGGCCTGGTGAGCCAAGTGAGTCTTTAGGAAAATTGTTCTAGAGCTTCGTGTTGTGATTCCAATACTGACTTCGTGGTGCTTTTGGCTCTCTGAACTGGCATCGTGAGATTCTCGAAGAGATTCTTAAGTCAGAGTACAGTATAGTGGCGGCATTAATTTGGGAAGACAATGAGGCTGGCTAGAGTCAGGACCTGCCTGCCCGTGACCTTGTCAAACCACAGGGGTGGCAGAGGAGAAGGTGATATCAGTCTAATGGTTTGAGAGAAGAAAGAGAAAATAGGCTGCACACAGTAGGTCAGAGGGAGGGTGGCGAAGGCGCAGTTCGAGCAGCCTGTGTGTTCTCTGCTCAGACTTGCTGGACTGCTCGCGTGGAAAGGGGTTTTCCTTTGGCTTCTCCCACCCCTTTCATTTACCCACGAAATGAAAACCTTTAGGCAGTTAATACTATCAGGGAGAGGTATAACCATCTCAGTGCTAATATTTCTGTTACCAGGAATTTGTTTGAAATATGTGCCTCTCATGCCTCATTGAAGGAAACTGAGGAACCGGAATGATCTAATGATGCCTGGACAATTAAGTAGCGTAACTCCTTACGAAGGGACGTGGGACTGTAGTAGGATGGTGAAGGAAGAGTGAGTAAGCTGTCTCTTTCTGACAAAGATTCTTCGCTTAAGCAGATTTTAGTCAGGCTCCTGGACCTTCTTCCCAAGCCCATCTGTGCACATCCTTGTAAAATCTAGTTTTAGCAAGAACCCTGCTGAGTCAGTTTAGCAAGAGCCCCTGCCTGACCCTTGGTACCTGACCCAGTTCCTCATCCTCCACCATCCTCCAGGTGATGTCTGCTCATGGCGGCCTGTCTTCAGCAAGAATCTTGTTAGGGCAGTTTAGCCAGAGTCTCCCTCACCCTGATGTTTCCTCTTCATAATTTTTCATCTACCGACCTCCATCTTTCTCCTCTAAATTCCCACTTGCCATGCTGTATTTGGAATTGAGCACAGTTCTATACTGAGGTCTCTTTTCTCTTATTGCAATAATCCTGAATGCAATCTGTCTTGTATTCTTTACAAGAATACAACAATACTTTAACTACTGTCTAGCTCTGGTTTTCTTTGACAGCCACCTGACTACTCAGTGATGAGCCAGGGAGGCTGACCCGTCGGCAGCTGGAGCACAGGGTAATGCTATGTCACCTTTTGTGGTGGGTAACAGCCAGAATAGCTATATCCTCTGCTGGCTATACTCCCTTTGGGGCCAATGGCAGACACTGGCTGTTAAAATATTTAGTGTCTGATAACATATGACAAATGAGTAAGAAATATAGTAACACTTCCCTTAATGGCTTACTCTGTAGGAAAGAGAGTTAATAGAATTGAGGATGAACTTAAAATGACATGGAAGATAAATCTCAGGAACATACATCTTTAGGATAGATAACTCATTTTGTTAGAATATCGTGCTATTATTACTATAATTTTCTATTTGTCCTAGACAAATACTTTTGTAGAATTCGATAAAAATGAATTGCTACAAAGTGAAAATTTTTTTAATGCAAAATTCAAGTTCCATTTTTTTTCTTTTTTAATTACATTTAGATTTAACGGACAAAAAATTACTATGGTGAATTGCCATAAAGTTTTTCAAATGCTCATTCTTAATTACTATAAGTATCTCCCATGGACTAGTACAGACTGGCGCCTATTAAAGAGGACGTATGTTGAAGAGTCATACTAACTCATTCGTCCCTCATGAAAATCCTATGGCATAGTTAATGTCACCACTCTACAGATGAGGAAGCCGAGGCACAATGCAGTTATCTTGCTGATGAGGCCAGTTCATGTCCTTTAGCAGTCAATTAGCTTTACAAAGAGAAACGCTGCTATTTTATGATCATAAAAGTATAGTCTGTGCAGTCACTGGAAAATTAAGGTGGCTTAAGAAAAGCATGCCTTAACCAGAGGGTATGAATGGAGCTTTATAATCTAGGCTACTGTTAGGAACTGTTAGAGGAACAGGCCACACATTGTAGGAGCATCATCTTTACTATGTTGAGCCAAGCAGTGAAGCTAAGAGCGTGACCCAGGAGCTCGGCTGCCTGGTTTGCCCACCTATTTGCTTTATGAACTTGTTAGTTCCTACCTAAAAAGCTACTTAGAAGGGAAAACTGTGTCAACATATGTAATGTACTTAGAAAAATGCCCAGCAAGAAGTGTTATTATTTTTGCATTTGAAAAACAATCCATCATAAGAATTTCAGATTCCCTAAATGCTTCCATTTATAATGGCCTGACTTCTGACTAAAAAAGCCAGTCATCCCTGCCTTAAACTAGAGCTACTGGCACAACTCAGCAAGGCTGCACTGGTTCCTGCCAGACCCAAGGTACTGAGTGGGGTTTCTCAGCTGTGGCCCTGTTGACATTCTGTGGTGGACATTTTGCTGACATGTGCACCGTAGGATAGCAGCATTCTTGGCCTCTACCCACCCAGTATCACCCCCTTCTGGCTGGGACAACAAAAAATGTCTTCAGCCATTGCTAAATGTTCCCTGGGAGGAAAACTTGCTCCCCACTGAGAATCACTGTTACAGAGAAAAGAGAATGCTAATAATAGTCTTCTATATTTTTATAGCTTTTCAATTCAAAAGGGCTTCTGCATGTTTTAATGCAATTGAGAAAAAGAAAAAGAGAGAAAGGATGAAAAAGATTAGAAGAAGAAAAGAAAGAGAAAGAAGGAAGGAGGGAGGAAGAGAGGCAGGGAGGGAGGGGGGCTTCAGAGAGTACACGGAGATGAAGAAGGGACAGGCGCTAAGTATAGAAAGGGACAACTGAACAGGTGTTAGTGTGATCTCCCAAGGGTGCACTACGTCTGCATGTGCTGCCAGCACCTCCGACTCAATGTGTTCAAGCCTGAACTCAGCAGGTTTCTCCCTAAACATGCTCCTTCTTTGTGTTCCAGTTTGTTACTGTCCTCACCATCCACCTGATCACCCAGGTCTGGAAATGTGTGTCCTCTTCAAAGGATACTTCCCACTAGCCCTCCAGTGCTTAGTTATCAAGTTTGCTGCTGCTACGTCTCTTATCGTCCTCAGAGTCAAGGAGTCACCCATGCATCCGATGTGCGTGCCGAAAGGGACCTCAGACCTAGACTATTACTATCATTTTAAAGACAAAGAGACTGAAGCCCACAGAGGTCTGGGGCGTGGCCTTGGACAGAGTACTACTCTGGGTCTAATTTCCTTGATTGCAAAATGGGGACAACATCGTGGGCCTTATAGGATTGTCATGTGCTGGCACAGAGCTGACCTATCACTGTGAGTCCACCTGTCTCATGTCAGTCAGTGACAGGCTGGAATCCAGTGCTCTTCCTCCTGCACCACCCTGCCTCCTGGGTCATGGTTCTGTCCCTCCGCTGCACCCACTGCTCCTGTCCATGTCACCCCACCATCCTGTCCTATTGCCAGCCCTCAGGACTGCCCACCTACCGTGCTGTGAGAGCTCCCTAGTTGGACTTCCTGGCTCCAGACACCCAGGCCAGTCCACTGTGCACATTATTACTGGATGAACGTCCTACACCAGCACTGGGATGAAGTCCCTCTCGTTCTTTAAATCCTTTTCTGGTTCCCCATCACAAAATCTAAACTTCCTGACTTACCATTAAATGTCATCCTCAATCACACCTCCTACTATCTGACCTCAACCTGTCTTTATAATCTTCACTCTCCATTTTGCTTATCTCTTATCAAAGGGAAACTGCAATTTCTTCTTTCTTTTTCTTTCTTTCCTTTTCTTTTTCTTACTTTCTTTTTCTTTTCTTT